>JAXISO010000437.1:0-23787 GCA_036785465.1 Colletotrichum agaves | reverse complement strand
CCTTATAGGCTTAGTAAATATTATTTATATTATTTATTTTAATAATATTCTTATTTTTTTAAATAATATAAATAATATTTACTATGCCTATAAGGGCTTTATTAATAAATATTTAGAAAATAATAGGTGTATTAACTAAGTTAAAAGGTATAATATAGTATTTATAATGTCCATACTATATATAAAATACTATCTTCTACTTATCTCCCTCCCTAATTCTTACCTAGTAGTAAGTATTTTTAAAATTAAACTTAATATAAATTTTAACTATTAATAATTAATTTAGGATTTTATTAATAAGTAGGAATAGTACTTAGTTTTTAGTAGTAACCTTATTAAGCCCCTAGTAATTAATATATAACCTTAACTTACCCCCCTTTTTAGGAATAAAAAGAATAAGGGTACCTACTAGGCTTATAAAGAGTCTTATTTATCCCCTTTTTAATACCTTTTTAATATAACTTTATAGTTCCTTAAATTCCTTTTTTACTAATAAATAAATAAGTCTAAAGGGTGGCTCTATACTTAGTTCTAAGTTAATAGGGTGGCTTTAAGTAGTACTAATAGTTATTACTTTACTAGTAAAGTTAATATTAAAAATATTTTTAAAGTCTATATACTTGGCTAGAAGAACTAGTACTAGCTTCTCTAAATAGTTATAACTAGTAACCTCTAGTGGATTATTTTATTAAATTTATTTAACCTTTAAAGTACTAATAAGTATTAATTTAGTATTATCCATAGCCTATTAAAGCCCTTTTCTAGTATAAATAACTTTAATACTATTCTTATTTAATAGAAAAATTTACCCTAGTTCTCTCTAATTAACTCTTAGGTCCTCTACTATTCCCCAAAGTATACTAAGTATTATATTATACTTATTATTATTACTAACTTTAAATATATATAATATAGTTTTTTCTACTCTAATACTATTCTTTAACTATATAATAATATACTTTTCTCTATAATTAGGGCTAGTAGCCCCCTATATACCTATTACTAGTAATTCTTTAATAGGATCCTATAGAGCTAGTAGCTAGTTATCCTTTAATAATATCCTCTAATCCATTATATTTTTATTTACTCTATAATTAATAAGGGCTCTACTAACTTACTATTTTCCCTTAATATAAACCCTTAATTCTACCTTAAAATAGTATAATTAGGCCTTATCTTATTTTAGAGTATAATTTCTCTTATTATTCTTATTTATTAGGTCCCTAAGTGGGCATAATTTATTATTATAGTATAATTAATTATAATTTTTATAATTTAAGTAGTAAAATATAATATAGTTTTTTTATTTATAAGTATAGTAAGTAATTAATTAGTAGGAACCTCCTAATAAGTACCTTAGGGTATTAAATATTTCCTTTTAATATTTATTTAACCTATTTTTATTAATATAATTTATAATAAAGTTCTCTATATTCTTCTAGTTTATACTATAATTATTAATATAAAGTAGTTTCTTAATAGATCCCTAGTCCCTTAGTATAGTCCTTATATCTTAAATATTAGTAATAAGTTTAGTATTCCTAATTCTATTATTTAGTTTAATTCTAATTCTTAATAAGCTACTAGTTATAATAAATTATTAGATTTTAGGTAGGAGTTACTTAATAATACTAACTACCTATATCTCCTCTAATTACTAATAGGGGCACTCTACCTTAATCCCCTTATAAAAATTAATAAAGCTTTAATAGGTTTAGCCAGGTTTCTAGTATACTCAGGGCATAATTAGCAACTACAGTATTATACTACCCATAGTACTAGTAGAGTTAGAAAAAACTAAAAAATCATTTTTTCAAGGGACTATACCTTTTTTAGCACCAATTTTACACAGAATCTTCCATACCAACTCTAGAATAAAATTATATAAATTTTACCTTATACCCCCCCTATTATACCTCTCTAAGCCACCCAAATTCTACCAAATACCATACCATATACATAAATTTATAAAGAGTCAGCAAGAGGAGGTTTATAATACCATACAGTACAGCAAAACCTCAGCAAAACTACAATAGCCAATAAACCCAATAATAACCTTAAAAAGCTAATATTATACATAGCAATAACAATAATAACTACTACATATATTACATCAAACTCAACTCAATATATTCCTACTTAATAAAAAGTCATTATAAATAAAGGAGAACCACTAGCAACTAGGAAATTCACTCAAAAACTATTAAAAAGGTCAGCAAAACAATTCTTCACCTTATTTCATATAAGTAAACATTAATTCAAGGTTCTCATACACTAACTACAAAATCAGGCCAGTCTCAACAATTCTTAGTATCTTTTTCTTAAGCAAAAGGTCTTAGTATTTCTATACATACTCATAACAGGCATTAATTAACATAATATTACTATATACTTCCAGATTAACTAAACAATAATCTCTAAAATATTCAATAACTTACTACTAACTTTTATAAACCTCCATCAAGCATACATATAACTAACAACAAAAGAAGAAATATTCATTAAAATAAAAAATAACCTAAAGCAAGCAAACTTTACTAACTATATTAAAGCAATTAACAATATACTTATTTAAGTATTTATACTAGAGAGTACCTAGTAAAAAAAATAGAGGAATTAAAAGAGTACTATTAACTAGAATATATTTATAATAATAAGGTTTAATAATAATTTCTTATATATACTCACTAATACCAAGGGATTAATTCATAATACCCACCTTATAATATTCACATTTAATAAAAACTTCTTTATATTAATAAATTAATACTACTTTAAAAATACTAGTTTTAGTAGTTAAAGTAATATTCTAATTCCCTTCTATAAAACTTATTATTATCTACAAAATTAAAAAGACACTAACAAACCTCCAAAAATACAAGAGGAACTATATAATCTATAATATAACTAACTCTATATAATTATTAAGTAGGTATTTAATTAACTAAAAAGAAAATAATAAATAATCCAAGCTACTACACTAGAGTATAACTTCTCTTACTAAACTATAATTATTTACACAATAATTAAACTATATAACTTCCTAATTTATCACACAAAGAAAAAAGTATAAAGAATTAATAACAATAGCAATAACAAAGCTAGCAAGGCTAATAAAACTAAAAATATAAAAAAATAGAAAATTCAAGTAAATAAGAGGTATAGAGATTATATAATAAATAAAATCTAAAAAAAAATAATAAAAATAATATAATAATAATAAGTAAAAAGTAGGACAAAATAAGTATTTTATTTATATTAATATATCTCTACCTAAAATTATAAAAATTTATATATCTCTATTACTTTAATAACTACCCAATATATACTCTTTTTACCACATTATTTAATAATTTATTCCATAATACCATAATAAGTATAATAAAGTCCTATAACTTTATTACTAATTTATTAAATATTATTATAAAATCTTTATTTAATAACTCCTCAATAAAATAAATAAGATCCTCCCACACCTTATTTATTACTACTTTATTATTAATAGCTTCCTCTAACTTAAGCCTCCTTCCTACTATCTAAGTACTAAATAACTACAAAGATTTACCAATATAAATATTACCCTCTCTAATAATTAATACCTAGCCTCTTTTTAATATAAATATAAATTTTTAACCTAACTCCTTAGTATTAGAATTTCCCCCTATTACTCTTAATAATTATAATAAAATTAATAATATATTTATTATTATTAATTAATTACATACTAATATAATAGTATAAGTACTAAGTACCCTTCTCTCCTTAAAAATATCTAACTCCTCTTCTAAATCTTTATCCTCTTCATAATTATTATCATTATTATTATTATTACTACTATTATTATCATTACTTAAATTAAATACTTTAAAATCCTCCTCTAATAACTCCAAAGTAATATAAATATTATTACTAGTCCCCATACCCTTATCCCAAATCTTATAATATAATTAAGAATTACTAAGCCCAATTTTAAATACCTACTTACCCTTAGGATTATTAAAAAGAAAAGAAGCCTTCACATCATCATAGCAGAGTACTCTACTCTTATTATTATAATTATTACTTAATTTAAACATAATTAATACCTATAAATTATATTACTTCTATTTAATATTATATTTATTAAGGAAATTAAGAAATATAACTTAGTAAATAAAAAACTATTACTTAATATTAATTTTTATTACTAACTTATCCTATAGTAACTTCCTAATTATTACCTTCTTTATATTCAATCTCTTCTCCTAAAAGGTAATAACTAATTCCTCTATAAAGTAAGTAATTAAGTCTACCCTCTATAATATACAAGGCCTCTTCCCAGTATTATTTTATATACCAGCTACATTTTTAATAGTCTAAGAGACTCTCTCTTATAAGGACTCTTCTATAAAAAGTTAGAGTTAGGACTAAGCCCTCAGGGTTAACAACATTACTAACCACTTCCTCTTCACAGGCACTATTAACAATAACAGGGCTAACTCAGAGCAATCCTCTACAACAGGCCTAATAACTACAATCTCACCCATAATCTCAAAATCCTTATCCCTCTACTAATTCAATATTTTAGGTATTATATTACTAATTATAAAGCTCTAAATAACTTTAAAAATAAATATAATAATCACTATATAAACAAGGTATAAAGAGAAGAAGAGTTTACTTATAAAATACTATCAATAGGGAGAATAGGCAATAAAAATCTCACCACAACTACACCACAAGTCAGGGGTCACAGCGGTACAATCAGCCAATTCATAAGAGGGGTGGGTACTACCAAAAGTCTCCCAGTACCATGGGCAGTACAATACCGTGGTTACTGATCACGCCCTCATTCTAGTTAGTCCTAGGTACTAAGCATACATAAGCCTTCGTCGGCTATACTACTAGTCAACTATTCCCTCATCTACTCCCAAGTAATGCCCTTGGCCTTATTATTGTGCTTGATTGCCACCCCGCAGGGGCCCGTTTACGCGCCATTACACTACATTCAGAACAACCCACGGGTCACACGTTCGAATCCCGCAGTGCGCACTGCGGCTCAACGTGGGCTCACAGGGCCACTATAGCGTGTTAACCTATACAGGGCCCTGGGGGCGCGGGACTTAGGTTTCGCACGCCGGCACCCAGTATCCCTACCAGAGCAGCTGGTGAATAGGGGGGTGAGCACCCAGCATCCCTACTAGAGTGTAAGTCGCGCGGACGCAACTGCTAGTGAACGGGGGGGTGATGTCACGGCGTGGCTACTTAAGTGCGGCTGCATTCAGAGCTCTCGTTCTGAATGTCCTGTTCCTTTTGTGTGCGCGCATGCCACAATAGGGGCGCGTGTGAAGGGTAGCTGCACCCTTAAGCCCCATAGGGGCCTATTTACGCGCCATTATATAAGAAGTTAATTTAAATTATTATATTAAATTATACTCCTCTTATTTAAACTAGTAAGTACTTAAATTATAGTAGAAAGGTAGTAAAACTTTTACCTTTTTTTATTTTAAGTTCTAATAATTAATTTATTAATTACTATATAAAGTTTAAGTTTAAGTAAATTAAGTTAAAATACTTTATAAAGTTAATTAGATTTTAATTATCTCCTAGTTTACTTAATTTATAATAAACTTATATAACTCTTTATATAGTACTATTTAAATAGGAGTAAATTAAATAAAACTACTCCCTATTACTTTTAAAGAATTATTAATCTATTATTAATTTATTATATATTTAAGTAACCTAGGAAGAGTATTTATTCTATTAGCTTATAAATTTAGGGGGGTTTAGTAGAGGCTTTTAATAAGTTATTATACTCTTAAGTAGTATTACTAGAGTAGTATATTATAGGCTGGGCTACGCCTAAGCCACTATATCTACAGGCTACGCCCGAACGTACACAGAAGCTATAAGCTCTAAGTGGGTCGCATAATACTTATAGATATATCACTAGAGAAGTTACATAGGGAACTTCCCTTCTCCTTAATTTAAATTCTATTAATTAAGGCACCCCTATATTATATAAACCTAGGCTCTACTCTTTATATATTTAAGTTTTATACTATAAATATACTTACTAATTATACTATATAATAAATAGTATAAATTATATAGAGCCCATAATAACTAAGTAAAACCTAGTAATACTAGGCAAGGACCTAATAGTAGTTCTATATACTCTTATAGAGATAGTAACTACTATTAATAATTAGCTAATAATAATAGAGGCTACTATAGCTATAGTGGCTATCCTAATATAATTACTAGTAAGTACTACTCTAGTGATACTATTTGAGAGTGTAATAACTTATTAAAAGTCTTTACTAAACCCCCCTAAATTTATGGGCTAATAGGATAAATACTCTTCCTAGGCTACTTAAATATATAATAAGTTAGTAATAGATTAGTAGTTCTTTAAAAATAATAGGGAGTAATTTTACTTAATTTACTCCTACTTAAATAATACTATATAAAGAGTTATATAAACCTATTATAAGTTAAGTAGACTAGGAGGTAATTAAAATTTATTTAATTTTATAAAATATTTTAATTTAATTTATTTAAACTTAAACTTTATATAGTAATTAATAGGTTAGTTATTAGAGCTTAAAATAAAAAAAGGTAAGAGTTTTATTACTTTTCTACTATAGTTTAAGTATTTACTAGCCTAAATAAAAGGAGTATAGTTTAATATAATAATCCAAATTAACTTCTTATAATAAACCTTAACTTATAATTTTATGGATTAACTTATTATATAAGGAGCCCCTATAAATTATTAGGAGTTTATAATTATTATATAGGATATTATTTAAAAATAGAAGGAGATAGGTTATATAAGGGCTACTTATACTACTAATTATCCCACTAGCCTAAAACTAAATTATAATAGTAATATATAAATAACTAAATCCATATAAACTATAAAGCCTATAACTAGGTTATTAGCCCCTTATAAAGAAAAATAGAAATGTTATAGTTACTATAAGGTTAAGTATATCCGGAGGAATTATTTAAATAAGAAGGGAGTCCACATAGTAACTATAGTAATTGTGGTGCTAAAGGTTACTAATAATAATAATAAGAATAAAGAGGAATTAAACTCTAACTCGGGAAAAAAGTAAACCTATTATAAAATTAGGTAATAGGTATAAAGGAGGATTAGGTAGGTTAGAAGGCCTTTATATAAATATATAGTATAAGTGGACTTTTTATAATAATAACTATATAAATAATTAAAGACTAATATATTAATATATTAATAAATACTAAATATAATTTCTATATTATTATTAACTTCTAGTTTACTTATTAGCTCTAGTTATTATATATTAATACTATAGAGTAGAAATTTTATAGGTTTATAAATAATTTATAAAAGATTACTTTAAATAAAGTAATTATATTTAATATAGAGATAAGTAGCTATAATTAGAGGATTTATACCTATATAGTATAAGGCTTAAATATAGACTTATTTCTAGGGAAATTATAATTTAAGAATAATAAGGTAGTATATAATATAGGTAAGAGATAAATATTCTATAGAAAAGGAGGAGTAATAATACTACTTATAATATAAGAGGAGATAAGTCTAGTATATAATATTTAAGTAGCCTATATACTTAACACTACTTTATTTAGGGCTATTTATTAGTGGATTTTATACCTAAATAAGGTGACTTTACCGTGGGTAGTAGCTTTAGTAATTTAAGTAATTAATTTAGTGGATATTAATAAAATACTATAAAAAATAAACTTAAAGCTAAGTAATAATACTATAGTAATTACACGAGTACCTAACTATATTAAGCAGGAGTATATAAATTTATTTAAACTCTTAAAAGTATACCCTATATACCCTTACTAGCCCAATCTCAACTTTAAAATTAATCTCAAGTAGAATAGCTAGAGTAAGGAGCTTCTACTATTATAGGGACTCTTATATAGAATATTACATAAGGAGCTTTTAGTACTTTAGAAGACCTTAAATAACCTTCTTAATAAGGGGTTTATTTAGGCCAGTAGCTCCGCAGTAGGTGCACTAGTATTATTTATTAAAAAGCCAGGTAGTAGGATTTATTTTTATGTGGACTACTATACACTTAATATAATTACTAAGTAGGATTATTATATTCTACTACTTATTACTAAGATAATCTAATAAGTAGGATTTATAAAGTGATTTATAAAGTTGAATATAGTAATTACTTTTTATAAGATATATATTATGGAAGGTAATAAAGAGAAAACTACTTTTTAAACTTATTATGGGCTATTTAAATAACTAGTATACTTATTTAGACTTATAAATACCCTAGTAAATTTTTAGTAGTATATTAATAAATTGCTTTATAAGTTCCTTAATAACTTTATAATTATATATATAAATAATATATTAATTTACTTAAGTGGGTTAAAAATTAATTATAAAGTAAAAGTCCTCTAAGTTCTTAAGTAGTTAAAGGAAGCTGGGTTTAACTTTAACCTCTCTAAGTATAAATTTTTAATAAAGACTATTAAGTATATTAAATTTATTCTCTATATAGACTATAGGATTATATATAATTTAAAAAAAGTCTATATAATAATAGAATAGCTAGTACTTATTATAATTAAAATTATAAGGAGTTTTCTTAAATTTACTAACTTTTATTATATTTTTATTAATAAGTATAATAAAATTATTATATTATTTATAAAATTAATAAGTAAGAGTATTATTTTCTTATAGAGTTAATATAAATAAGTTATATTTAATTTACTTAAGAAAATATTTACTATAGTTCTAATCCTATACTTATTTAATCTAGATTTAAAGACCTTTATAGAGACTAACTACTCTAGGTTTACTATAAGTAATACCCTAATTTAAGAGAATAATAAGAGTATCCACTATTTAATTACCTTTTACTTATAGAAACTTATACTTATATAATATAATTACTTAATTTATAATAAGGAGCTATTTATAATTATAGTATATTTATAAGTATAGAATATAAAGTTATAAAATTATAAGAAATTTATAATAATAATTAATTATAAAGGCTTAAAATACTTTATAAAGAAGACTAAGTTAATAGAGTACTAAAACTACTAAGTAAAGGAGCTCTTAAAGTATAACTTTAAGTTTCTATACTACCCTAGGAGATTAATAGTAATACTAGATATATTCTCTCACTGTGAATAAAATATATTAATTAGGTGAGATAATAAGTAGGAGTAAGGGTAAGTAATATAAGTTATCCTAGACTCTACTCTTTTAGTCTAAAGGTTATATAAATATTATATAATATTACCTCTACCCTATATTTAGGTTTTTAAAGACCCTAAATTATAGTAATTATAGAATAAGGCTTAATTATAAAATAAGGAGTATTAATTAATATATTACTTTATAATAATAGGAGCCTAGTTATTCTCTCTTAGGATAATAATAAAGGTATAAATTATAGAGTATAGTATTAATATAACTAGTTAGTTAATATTTTATAATTAAATCTAGGTACTAGGTAGTATTAATATAAATAATAATAAGAATATTCTTTAAATATAAGTAATTTAGTTTTTTTATAATTTAATAGTAATAGGATACTTAGGCTATAATAATATACTAAGTATTCTTAATTACTAGTACTTTTAACTAGGGTAGTTAAGTATAATATAGTAATTTATTTATAATTATAATAAATATAGAGGAAGAATAATTTAGAGGTAAGTAAAATATAGCCTATTATAACTATTACTAGTCCTAGAGTAGATCCACTTTTATCTCTTAATAAATTTTATTATTAATTTCTTAGTATTTATTATAAGTAGTATAAAGTACTTATAAATAATTATAAATTACCTAAATAAAGTAATTACTTTAGAAGTAATAAATACTATAAATATAGAGGCCTATATAGAGTACTTTATAACCTACTACTATAAATTCTATAAAATTCCTTATATAATTATTAATAATAGGGGGAGTAACTAAATAAATTATTTCTAGTAGAGGTTTTATAAATTAATAGGAATTTTAAGTACTACCTTTTACCTATAAACTAATAGAGTAACTAAGTAATTTAACTAAGAGATCTAAGTTATCCTTAGAATTATAATAAACTTTATATAAAATAACTAGGAGAATTATTTACCCTCTATTTAATTATTACTAAATAATTATAATATATTTATTATAGGAATTAGCCCCTTCTTCTTAGAATATAACTTTTATATAGAGCTAATTATAATTATATTAATAAGTATAAAATAAATTAGGAATTATAAGAATACTACTTAAAGGTTTATTAAGTAACTTATATATATTATAGAAGTAACTTAAGTAGTAATTATAGTAGCCTAGTAAGAAATAAAGTAGTCTATAAACTCCTAGTAGAGCCCTACTAAGTAATTTAAAGTAGGGAATAAGGTCTAATTATTAATAATTAATTATAAAATAACTAGGCCTTATAAAAAACTTAATTAATTCTATTATAAATATAAAATAATTATAATTATTTTACTAATAATAGTAATACTTAATATATTAAGAAGAGTTTATTCTAACTTTTATATATTACTCCTATAGAGAACTAGAAAAAACCCCCTACTAGGCTAATAATAGACTAATAAATAACTACTTCTAATTTATAAGGATTTTAATAATAATAAGTAGTAAATTAATAAGATTATTATAATAAAATAGAAAAAGAAGAGTTATAGGTAGATTTATAAAGTCCTTATATAATAGGAAGAATATTTAGTACTAACTTAGGAGCTACTTTTAAAGCTTAAGAATAATAAAGTAATAAATAAATATAAAACTAAATATAATTAAATTATAAATTATAATAGAGACTAATAATATAATAAAACTACTAAAAAAAATCCTATTATTACTTAAAAGCTAGGGAGTATATAATAGGCCCTTAAACTAAGGTAGTAATAATGTAGTAAAATAGTAAATAAGTAACTAAGTACTAGGGGCGCGCGAGATTTAGTATAAGTTAGAGGTAGACACAAGATATAAGAGGAGTAAGTAGATATACCTCCTTAAAAATAGTAGTAATAGATAAGAATAAGCTAGCTAGGGTAGCCACCTAGGTGGGAGTAATGTAGGCACTATAGGGTATAGGTGGGTTAATAGGTATAAAGCCTAAAAATATAGTGGGCGTAGTAAGTATAATAGGTATAGTGGGCGCGGGAGGAACTATAGTTTCCTTCTTTTTACCCTTATAAGTAGTGTACTAGGTAGAGACCTATATCTTTATAATAGTAAGGAGGTAATAATAATCCTAGTACTAGGCTAGGGTTTATAGGGTAATTAATTAAGTAAATAAAATATAGATAATTAGTGGACTTATAAGTACTTAGGAATTAATATATATTAATTACTAGGCCTCCTAAGCTTAGTAATTAGTAGTAAGGGGGAGTATTAACTAAATAATAAGTTAACTACTATATTAGAATAAATTTATAAGAGGTATATATAATAATATAACTACTACTATTTTAGGTAATAATATAATTTAAGTAATATAAACTATTATTATTTATTTTATAAAATTAGTATAGAATTTATAATAAATAAGTAAAGTTATATTAATAGGGTCCTTATAAACTAGGAAGGAGTAGTTAACTTTGGCCTTGTGGAGGTTAATAAAAATATAAACTTTATAGGGGGTTTTATAGGGAGTACTTACTACCTAGGAAGTAAGGAGATAGTAGGTATATTTATAGGGAGTTTATAATAAATTAATAATAATTAGATTTAATTTATAGAATTAAGAGTATATATAGTATTAGTATTATTAATAAGAGGGGGCTACTTAATATAACTCTAAGTAGTAGGTTCCTTATTATTATTAAATATAATTAAAATTGTGGCTAAAGTACCCTTATTAGAGAGAGTTACCCTAGCCTTATTTAGCTTAAGGAACCGCGCGAGCATAGAGTACTAATTAAAGGTAACTAGTAAGTTAGTGGGAGTAAGAGACTTAGTCTCTATAGAGACTAAATTAATATTAGAAAGTGTGGGCTATAGTAATAAGTTAGTAAGTAGTATATAATAGGGGGATAGAGTTTATATAGGCCTATTAGTATAATAATATAGGTTATATAGAGGAGAAAGAGTTAATAATTTATTTATAGTAGTGAATTATTTAGTAGTATAAGTATTTACTTAAGTAGGCTAGGTTAATTTTTCCTCTAAATTAGGAGAATTAGTAGAATAAGTTTCTTTTATTAATAACTAAATAGAATAGAATAGTGGGATATTATTATAAACTAAGCTATACCCAAGCTACTATATTTATAGGCTGCGCCTGAATATACACGGAAACTATAAGTCCTAAGTAGATTATATAATACTTATAAATATATTACTAGAGAAGTTATATAGGGAACTTCCCTTCTCCTTAACTTAAATTCTATTAATTAAGGCACCCCTATATTATATAAACCCAGGCTCTACTCTTTATATAATACTTACTAATAATTATATTAGAGTAATAATTATAATTATAGTAGTCTTTATTATTATTAATTAATTATTAATAATAATTATTATTTCTATAAGAGTATATAGAATTATTATAAAGTTCTTACTTAGTATTACTAGGTTTTACTTAGTTATTATAGGCTCTATATAGTTTATACTATTTATTATATAGTATAATTAGTAAGTATATTTATAATATAAACTTAAATATATAAAGGGTAGAGCCTAGGTTTATATAATATAGAGGTACCTTAATTAATAGAATCTAAGTTAAGGAGAAGGGAAGTTCCCTATATAACTTCTCTAGTAATATATTTATAAGTATTATATAACTTACTTAGGGCTCGCGGCTTCTATGTGTGTTCGGGCGCAGTCTATAGATATAGTAGCTTGGGCATAGCCTAGCTTATAATAAAAACTCCTATTAAATAAGTAAATTAATAAGTAATTAATTACTTTAATTATTTATTAACCTAGTAAACTAATTTAAAATTTAATTAATAATTCTATAAAAAGTAGTATTTAATTAAAAGGACTAAATATTAAATAAAAATTTATTATAATATTAAATACTTTATAAGAGTTAAAGTTAAATAAATACTACTTTTTAAGGTTTTACTTTTCTCTTTACCCCCCTAAAGTATATATATAATATATATTCTAAAATAATTAAAATAACTAAAATAACTACTATTAAGAGCCTAGTTTTTACTCTTATAAAGTAGTAGTAAAAAAGTAGTAGTAAGTGTGTATAGGTTATTAGAGTGCATATATAAAGGTAGTAGAGGAGGCGCGCGTGCGCGTAAAGGTGGTTATTATGGTGCGCGCGTATAGGTTATAGTAGTGGGAGGTATGGAGAGTAGTAGTAGCTACTTTAGGCTACTAAGTAGTTAAGAGGAGGTAGGAGGTAGTTACTACTATATTAATAAGTATATAGAGTAGTATAACTACCTCTAAAATATACTTATAAAGTATAAAAGTATTATAATTATTAGTAGGCTAAATAGGGGTATTTAGAGAGTACTAAAAAAGAAGAGTTAAAAAGAACTAAGTTTATAACTATTATAATAATATAATATATATATATAGAATATAAGAAAGTAAAAAGGCATATATATTAATAAAAGGGAGTAGCTACTTTAAATAAGTTATATATACTTAAGTAGAGGGCCCTAGAGAGCTATAGAGGACTATAGAGAACTATAGAGAGCTATAGAGAATTATACTAGGCTTATATAGGCACTAGTATATAGAGCCTTTATAGGGTACCTATTATAATACTACCTTATTATAATTATAGTACTTATAAGTATTTCTCTAATACTTTAAGTTATTATTAATAAAGGAGAGGAATTCTATAAAGCCCTAGTAATTATATTACTTAATTATGAAGTTAATTATTATAATATCCCTATTAATATTATAATTAGAAGTTCTATAGTAAAATACTAAATAATAATTAATTAGTCCCTTTATATATTTAAATTTTTATATAATATTCTAGACTTTTATAAATTATTTATTATACTTTATAGGGAGCTTTATAATAATTAAAAGCTCCTTTAAATAAAGTACTAGAGTAGTCTCTAGGAGAGAGATTTAAATTATATTTAGTTAGTTATATTTACTAGTCTTTATTAAAGTCTTTTTAAAGTAGGGAAAAAAGGTAATAAGCCTTTTATTATTCTTTTACTAGAGCCCCTATAATTAAATTACTACTTAGGATTAATTATTCAAATTTAAGTATATTTAATTTAAGTATATTATAAATATATTTAAATTATAAGTATTATTTAAACTCCCTATTATATAGAAAATTTTAATTATTTATTAGGGATTAATATTCTAATAAGTATTAATTAAATACTAATATTTAAAGTTATTATTATAAAAGTACTTATTAATTTTAAACTTAATTCTTATTTATTAAGTTTAAATTTAATACTCCCTTTACTTACTTAAGAACTTTAATAAGAAAAGTAAGGGCTTTTAATAATATATAATTACTAGAGAGGAAGTAATATATTTAATTATTTATATAATAGGAGTTATAATTAATATTAGGACTAGGGTATTCTCTATTATAGAGAGAGTAATCAAAATAAGTACCTAGAGAAGTACTAGGTAACTTATTAAAGTAGTAGTATTCCTTCTTACTAACTTATTTATTAATTCTATAATTCTCTAATAAAGAGAATTAATAAAGTATTCTAATTACTATTAAAGTAGTTTATTTATAGGAGGGCCTTTTATAGGGATTTTATAGGGAGTATTAATTCCCTCTATTATATTATTTATTATATTATTTAATAACCTTTATTTATTTTAGGAGTTTTACTTATTAATTAGGTAATTTACTAATAGGGAGCTATACTTAACTTTAATATTATTTATATAATAAATAAGAATTAAGTTCTAAATATATAAAGGGCTAGGCTTAGGCTTATTTAGCCTAAAGAGTATATAAAATATTATTTATTTAGAATTAAGAAGGAAAAAGGGAAGTTTCCTATAATAAATAAAAAGTCTGTATATAAGGGGCCTAGTAGGGGCCTACTAGAGGAGTACTAGGTAGGGACTAAGTAAGTAAGTATAGGTAAAGCCTGGGCTAATATTATCTAGGTATAGCCTATAATACTCTATAGAATTATGGAGACTAATACTTATTAATAAGTAATATATAGTACTTATTATAGGGATAAATTATAAATAGAAAGTTTCTCCTTTAATTTATATTTATTATTAATAAATAAATTAAGCCCTTATTTTATTATTATTAATATATAAATTAATAATACTATTAGTTTATTAATAGAGTTTGTTTTAATTATTAAAAATAAGGAACTAGCTAAAGTTAAGTTTATAACTAAGCTAAAGAAGGTTTTAACTTATAAGAATCTAATTATATTTAATAATAATACTATTATATTATTAATAAATGGATTTATTATTCTTTATTAAAAGGGCTAAGGCTCTAAGGTAGAGCTTATTAATATTAAATCCATAACTAAGAAGTAGTAATATATTGAATAATGCGCCTAAGGTACTTATATTACCTTAATTTACTCACTTAAGACTTACTTTAACTTATTAATTATTATATAATAAAATAAGACCCCTTTAATAAGAATATTATTACTCTTAATAAGTAACTCCTATAACTTAAGAATAATTTTAAATATAGCCTTATATTTATTATACTATTATTATTTATTATAAAACTATTTATATTTATAAATAAATTATTTATTAATAATTAGGACCTAATATTATAACTTAATTATATTATTATTCTAGTTAATAAAAAGATTTATAATATATTATTTATAATTAATAATAATATTATTCACTATAATTTAACTAAGTATAAGTAAGTTACTTATGGTATATTAGCCTCTAAGATCTATATTATAATTACTAATATAGACCTAGTCTTTACTATTATATTAACTCTCTAAAAGATTACTAGTAAATTATAAATCCCTAATATAATACTTATTATAATATATATTAATTTATACTTATTATATAAGTACCTTATTAAACCTAGTACTATAAAAGAAAAGTAACTAATAGTTAATATTATAATTCTCTATTAATTATATAAATAATAAGAGCTTACTAAGATTTAATAAGTTAATAATAGAAATAACTCTACTAATACCTTTATAAAAGCCTTATTAAATAGAGCCTTATACTAACTTATTAATATAAATAGAATTATAATTTATATAAAAGAATAAGTTACTTAAATAAATAAGAAGTAAAAAAAAGAGAATATATTTTATATTATTAGAGTATATTTATAAATATTCTAAAACTATTTAATTTATATATTTATAAGAGTATATTAAGTAAATCCTAGTATAAGAGAAAAATTACTAATATTAGAATATTCACCTATACTACTAGATCCTATTTAAATCCAAGGCTTTAAAGTAAATACTCTAGTAGTTATATAAGTAGTTACATAATCTATATATAACTATATATAACCCTTCTTAATTAAATATTACTTCTTTCTCTAAGGCCTCCCTCTCTAAATAACTTTATCTTAATTAACCCACTTTATACTACTTCAAATATATAATAACAGAGGGTATGCGGAAAGGGGGTTAAAGATGATTGATTTAGGAAGTAGGGGTATAAAGTGAGGGTAGGGCTCTTATAGCCCATATTACACACACATCCAAGACAAAGTGCACAGCGAGGCACAAGCCCTATCACAACACACCCCCCCAGCTTTATATAGGAATACAAAGCTATAAACAAACTAACTAACTTATATAAATAAAATATAAAATGAGTATAGTTCATTCCATAATACAGCAAACCACCTGGCTTTTTGGCCCCACAACCCCTGTACTCAGTAGCCCTCATAGCCCACTGCTCTGTGGCCCAAATGCCGCACCGGCAATGACTGAAAACTGGAAACTGGCTCCTCTGAACACTGTAAACTACCCGGCTGTTCAACCCCACGACCCCTGCGCTCAGCAGCCCTCATGGCCCGTCACTCCGTGGCCTGAATAATGCGTCGGAGTCACCCAAAACAAATAATAATATTCTCCAAATGCCGCAAACTACCCGGCTGTTCGGCCCCACGACCTCTGTGCTCAGCAGTCCTCATGGCCCGCCGCTCCGTGGCCTGAATCGCGCGTTGGAGTCGCCCCAAAACAGTATTCTCTCCTCCTAGTATATTCCTCGTGAACGTCGTCGACCATGGTGAGCAGTACTAGGTTACTGCGTTCGTTGGCGTGCGGCCCATCATTATGGGTTACCGCGTTCGTTGGTGTGCGGCCCGTAATTATTGTGCGCTAGTTGCTAGGCTTTGGCTTTGTTCAGAAAAGACATAATGAACACGTCATTGGCGCTATGCCGCTCCGTATACAGCAAAAGGGGCTATAAAAGAATTATCTTAAGTCAGAGCTGTTCGAGCTGTAGAGCTGGGCGAGCTGGGCTCATAACTGTGGTGACGGAGGGCGTGCGGAAAGGGGGTTGAAGACGGTTGATTTAGGAAGTAGGGGTATGAAGTGAGGGTAGGGCTCTTATAGCCCACACTGCACACACATCCGAGACGAAGTGCGCAGTGAGGCATGAGCCCTATCATAATAAAATATAATAGACTTATTATCTCTATTATAGAAGTAACTAGATCTAATTAGTATAGTAAGTCCTATAATTAGAGTACTTTACTTTTAAAGTTAATAATATACTAATAATTATTATTAAATTATTATATTATTATTTTAAGGCCTTAGAATTTAGTAGTAGTTTTATTATATATAATTTAAATATTAATAATATTAATATTTTTCTTCTTAACTTAGACTTAGAGTTAATTATATATTTTCTTTTAAACTTACTTTATTATTTAAGTTTATAATTATTAGGGCTCCTTTAAGCTTTTTAACTAGGCTTTATATAAGCTATTTAAATAAAGAAAAGATTCTTAGAGTAAATAACTTAATAGAAATATAGAATATTATTATATTTATTATTATTTAGTAAATATTAATATTTAATTTATTAAATAGGAGTAATTAAAGTATTATAATTAGTATATTTAATAATAGAGTTCTATTAATAAAAGCTAAGAATTAATATTATTAAATAGTACTAGGGCTTACTAGGTAAAACTTTAAAAAGTAGAAAATTATAATAATTAATTATTATTATTATTATTATATAATATAAAAATAAATTAAAAGTATTCAAGGGATAATTATAAATTTAATTACTAAAGAATAATAAAATAGTCTTAGGTAAATCCTAAGCTTATACTATATATAAGTCTAAAATAAGTATTATTATTCTTAATTTTAAATTTCTAGGTAATTACCTAAGTACTAGAAATAATTATAATTAATTAGTATAATTAATTAATTACTAAATACTTCCTATTATACTTTATTAATTATTTCCCTAAATTTGATTAAATGATTTTAATTTAAGGTAATTATTATTTTATTATTATATAACTTTTATTATAGTTCTCTTATTTTAAATAAATCCTAAATATTTCTATAATTCTATATATAAAGTATTATCCTAATTACCTAGTATTCTTATAGGGCTTCTTTACTAATTATACTTAATAAGTTATAATACTATTCTAAGAAACTCCCTATTTCTTTTTAAAAGTAAATTTATAATACTCTCTATTCTAGGAAACTCCCTATTTTAGGAAACTCCCTATCCTGGAATATTTTTCTTGGGAGTAAATTTAGGATACTCTCTATTCTAGGAAACTCCTTATTCTGGGAAACTCCCTATCCTAGGAAACTTCCCATTCTGGGATATTCTTCTTAAGAGTCTAGGCAACAGTACCTTAACTAATTACTATAAGCACTAGAATTAGGAGAAATAGTTTTTATTAGTTACTCTAATTAATACTTTACTTTTAATACTAGTAATACTTACTTATAGTATACTAGGCTAAAGGTAATACACGTGTAGTGATATTTCTAGGTAGCTATAATATTATAATGTGGTTATTAGGTTAAAGTTAAACTACTCTACTAAACTATAAATAATAGCCCTTAGATGGATAATATTCTATAATATTCATATTACGCATGTGATCTTATGGCCAGAGTATATAAGATGATGTGGATTCTAGGTCTTAGTATTATTTATTAAATTCAGGGGGTACTTGTTTGTAGAATAGTTAGTCTGCGACCCGTAGTTATAAGACTCGCGAGTTTTATATCTCTAAGTGAAATTCTTATAGTTCTATAGAAATAATAATATAATATAGAGATTAAGAATTTTAATAATTAATAGTTTAATAAGTATTATAAGTATTAATTATTTAAAATTTCTATTATATATTTTATAATATTATTATACTCTTAATATTTATAATAATAGTATTAACTTCCTAAATTACTAATAAAACTCCCCTAAATAACTTAAAGGACTAGGTACTCTAAATTAAGAGTATTAAGTTATTTATATATAATTATAGGGTTTAGGAAATAATTAATTCTAGTAATAGTATAAGTTTTATAACTTTAAATTCTTAATATATTAAGATTATAAGGAAGCTAGAGCTTTTAAAGTTATTTAATTATTCTTAAGTATATATATAGAGTACCTCATTAGCCTTAATAACTCCCTTAGAAAATAAGGCTAAATTTATACTTAGTAGGGAAAATAATTAGCCCTATATATAATTTATAGTAAATATATTAATTATAAATTAAGAACTTTATAAGAAAAGGAGATCTAAATATACGTTTTAGGTTATTATATAGAATAGTATAATAAAGGGAATTTATATTATTTAGAATTATATTTATAAAAGTATAAGCCCTAAATTTAGAATTTATTATTATTATACTAAAAAGAGCCTTAATATTTAACTTTATAAGTTTATGTAATATATAGGCTATAATTCTTAAGAGAGAAGAATTTAAGTAATTATAGAATATTAATTTATATTAGTATACCCCTATTAAAGATATTTTAATATTAAAAAGGATTTAAAAACCTAGATTTCCTACTAGGAGAGTACTTTTTATAAGGCCTTTATAAGTAAGGTACTTAATATATAATTTATAGATTTATAATTTCTGGAATTCTATAGGGCCTTAAGTTAAAGTTATATAAAGTTATAGGTATTTATTTACTAGGTTAAGAAGAGTAAAGAGGTTTATAATAATACTCTTATAATAAATATAGTAATTATTAATTTTTAAGAGTTTCTCTTTAATTATAATAATACTTAAAAGAAGAATAAAATAACTTATAAAGCCTTTAAATTAGTCTTATAAATTTATAAGGAGCTAATTAATATAATTAAGTACTAAGGCTTTATTTTTAATACTTTAAATAGAGGAAAAAGTTAAGGGTAAATATTTTACTAGTAATTATTAAAAGTAAGAAAAGTTAATTTTAGACCCTCCTATAATAAGTAAAACTATTTATAAGATTTATTAAATATATTATTTACTCCTAAGGTACTATTATATTAATAAAATATTTTACTTAAAAACTTAAGAACTAAATTATAGAATTTAAATAGTACTTAAGTACTATATAGAGAGTAACTCTAATTTTATAAAATATATTTAAAAAATTATAAAGACCTTAATTTATTTTAATTAATTATATAAAAGATTAAGAAGTTAAGTAGGAGTAGTTTTTATAATTTAAAAGTATTATATACTTATAAATTCTATAATCTTAGACTTAGGAGTAATAATATATATTTTTAATAATTCTTACTAATTTATAATCTTAAGAGTAACTCTATTAGGGGACTTCCTATAAGTAGGGACTTAGAGAGTTTTAATTAAGGCCTATAGGATTACTTATATTTATTTAGAAGGGCCTAAAGAGCCTATTATACTCTAATCTTATAATATAATACTTTATATAAATTTTATAAATAACCTAGTATCCCTTTAAAAGTTTTATAAATAAGGAATTTAGTAAAATATAAGCCCTAGTAATAATTATATATACTATATAGACTAGAGTCTATTATACTCTCTTAAGTATATTAATAATTAATATATACTAGATTATTAGTCCCTATATAATATAATACTTATAATAATTATCTCTTTATTTAAGTTTACTCTTAATAAACTCCTAAGACTAAAGAAGAGATATAGGTTTACCTCTAAAATTATTTAGAGACCTATTTAGGGCTTTATTAAACTCTAGTACTATAAATTAGGCTACCTAGAATTAGAGCTTATTAAATATATTATAAATATAATAAGGGGTATATAATTATTTATAAGTTTTATAAGTATAAAGATAATTAATTATAAAGTATATAGAATAGGGAAGATATATAGAATAGTTTATTAAACTCCTAAGAAATCTATAATTTATATAAAATTAGGTAAGAGGTTTATAATTAATTTTTATAATTATAAGTAGAGTTATAAAAAAGTAACTTTATTAATAATTATAATTAATAGAGTTATAAGTCTTATATAGGATTTTTATTTATTGAATTATAAAATAAATATACTTTTTAGTATAATTAAAGAATTTCTAATTTACCTCTAAAATATATACTATATATAAATAAAGGAGATTAAGACTAATAATAAGATTTATAAGTATAAGTATATTTAATTTATAATTTATAATTAAGGTATTAAACTTAAGTTATTTACTTTAAATACTTAGGCCTAAAATAGGGGAGTAGAGTAAATAATAATAATAATAAAAGAATAAGTTAGAGTAATAATTATTAGTATAAAGCTCCTATTTATTTTATAGTCTAAGATTATAAAGGTTATAGTATACTTATATAATTATATACTCTTTATATTCTAAGGCTAGAGAATACTTTATAAATTCTTTAATTAATATTTTTAAAATAATAATAGTAAACTCTTAGTAAAACCTAATTTCCTATACTTTTATATATATGATTATAGAGTATATATAATAATAAAAGAGGCTTAACTTTATTAGAATTACCTTTAAAAACTTATATTAAGGGTATTTTTTAATTTCCTTATAAAGTATATATTAGGTAATTTATTTTATATTTAGAATTTACTTAAGAATAAGGTTTTTATTATAAGGAATATAGTATTTAATAAGAAGAGATTCTATAATAGTAACTTATAATAAATAGTAGAGGAGTTTTATTATATAGATCTTAATATAATTTAGGAATATATTACCTAATTAATTAAGTAGTTATATAGTACTCCTATGTAATAAAATACTAATAAAGAGGTAAATAAGATTATAAAATATATTAATACTAAGTCTCTTAAAGAGACTAGGTAGGTTAAAAACCTAGCCTATAGAGCTAAGAAGTATATAGAGGTATAGTTTAAGTTACTCCTAACTCCTCTAGACTCTCTAGAGTCTATAGTATTCTTTATAGATTTAATAAATAGCTTTATAAACCTGAGAGTTTTATAATAAAGAGATAATAATAAAAAAGTAAGAATAAGAGCTTTATTATAAGCTTAAAGCCTAAAAAGCTACGGGTATTTATAAGTATAAAGCCCCTAAAAAAGCTATAATAAGTTCTACCTAAATTATAGCCTATAATAAAAAGTAAAGACCACTTATAAAAAGTATAAATTTAGTAATCTAAAGATTTATTATTATAAAAAGCTTACTTATATATATTAAGTATAATATAGAAAAATTATAAAACTAGACTCTTAGGTATTATAATACTTAAGAGGAAATTAAGAGAGTAATAAGAAGTTATAATTAAACTACTAACTATAGGAGTAATTAGAATAAGAATAATAATAATAAGACTTAGGGAATTAAAATTACTAAGAGAAATAAAATTACTAAAAGGGCATGGAGAAATACTATTAAAAGAAGGAATCTCTAAGTAGGTTTTACCTAGAATAGTAATACTAAAGGTAGGAGGTACTTTATAAATAGGAGTAGGTATAATAAGTATAATAATAATAAGAGTAGCTCTAGTAAAAGTAGAAATAGTAGAAATAAATAGAGTAGGTATAATAGGGGTAACAAGGGTAGTAGGAGTAACTTAAGTAAAGGTAGGAAAAGAGTTAATAAGCCCTATTAATATAATTACTTACTTAGAATTAATACTAGTCCTCTAAGCTACTTAAGTAGCTTTTATAGTATAATAAAGTTTATTTTATTTTACTAAAATAGCCTAAAGCTTAATTAATAAAACTTAAGTAATAAGATAAGAATTTAGAATATATATAACTTTTAAAATAAATAAATTAATATAGAGAGTATAAAACTTCTAATAGAAATAAATAACAATAAAAGTATTATTTTAATAAGTATTATTATATATATAATAATAATAGTATTAATAAAGCTCTTTATAATATATACTAAATTTACTAGGATTCTTAATAAAGAATAATAAGTACTTAAAATAGAGGTTATACTTATTGATTATTATTAGTACTATTATAATTCTTTAAGGTACTTAAACTAGAATTACTTATAGGCCTACTCTTCTTCTTAGCAATTCTTAGAATACTTTTCTAAATAATAATTTTCTTCTTTTTTTCTTTAATAGCCTTAGTATACTTTATTTTAGCCTCTTTAATTACCTAGTAAGTAAAATAATATTATTTCCCTATAAAGACTTTATTAAAATAATTAAGAAGTAAATATAAGGGTCTTAAACTTACTAAGAAGGGTCTTATTATTATTTTCCTCCTTATTCTTAGAAACTAAATACTTATTCTTAACTTTAGGAGCTTTCTTACTAGTTAAGGTGGGAGTAGCCTTATTAGCTAAAACTAGTTGAATAGTGGGAGTAAACTTAGTAATAGTATTATTAATTATTTTACTAATAAGAACTAACTTAATAGGGGGTATAG
>JAXISO010000436.1:0-23819 GCA_036785465.1 Colletotrichum agaves | reverse complement strand
GTGGGATTATTAGTTTTATAAAGAATTTAGTATAGGTACTAAATAAGTTTAATAGTTTCTAAAGAAATTAAAGTATAAAATTAATTACCTTTTATATATTATTAATAGTACTTAATATATTTTTTTTTATAATAATTATAATAAAAGTACTTATTTTTATTCTAGAGAGTGGACTTTATATAAATATAATAGAGTATATATTTATTCTTATACTTTTTAATTAATTTATTATTATTATTATTATTTTTATTATTTTTCTTAATTAATATTTTAGGTATGGGAGTAGAAGAAATAAGGGGAGTAATAGATACTAGAGTATTCTTGGGCTTAGGGGTAAGTACTAGAGTTATAATAGGGGGAGTAGGAATTACTAGAGTAAGTATTAAGGACTCTAGGACCAGCACAGTAGTTAGCTAGTTTTATATACTATTTACTAAAGTTATAATATAATTAAGAGAAATTAAAATAATATAAATATTATTTAATTCCTACTAATTAATATTCTTAACCTAGGTTAGTATAGAATAAGTATAGTGTTTACTTAAATAATTTTTAGAAAAGTTGGGGAATATATTTCTATTAGAATTAGTAATTATTTTTTAAGTACTATAAGGATAGTAGTAGGTATTATAAGAGGAATTTATAAGAATTAATACTTTTCTTATAAATACTTATAGTACTTATTATTAAAATTAATAATAGAATAAATTTATACTTTTTAGGAATTAAGGCTATTTTAAAGGAAATTAATACTATATTAATAATTAGTTATAATAATACTAGTAAGGCTATAAAATTATTTAATATATATAATTATTAATTATATAAATTAGAGAGGAAAAGAGAGAATTTATAAAAATTATATAAGTTAGTATTATTTAATATTAATTAAAGTACTTAGGCTATAGTAATTAGTTAAAGGGAGTAAATTACTAAATAATTAATAAGGTAGGAATAAAATACTTTATTATATTTACCTTATATTAAGTTATAATAATTTATTATTACTAGGTTAATAAAGTGGCTAGTAAATAATATTATAAAGGTATTATATAAGTACTAAAAGATCTAATATAATAACCTAGAGGTATAAATAAAGAGCCTTAATTTATTTTTAGATCTATTATTTATATTTATTTTATATTTTCTATAATATATAATTATACTATTTACTAGTATAATTAAGGGGTATATTATAGGATTAGTAGTATTAATATAACTTAATTAGTACTTTATAACTACTAGGTGGCTTAGTTAGGCCCTAATAAGCTTAATTAGGTATATATACTAGACTCATAACTGCACTTCCTATTAATATAATTAAGTCTTCTTTGAACTATTTAACCCTATGCGTGCCCGCGAGTCTACTATAGTAGTTTAAGGAGAGGTATAGGGATATTATATTAAATAATAATAACTTAGTTATTACCCCCCCTAGAATAGGAGGGGGGGGGGGAGGGGGGTAATATTATAAGTTATACTTAAATAATATTAGCCCAGGCTTTATTTATACTTACTTACTTAGTCCCTACCTAGTACTCCTTTAGTAGGCTCCTATTAGGCCTCTTATATATAGACTTTTTATTTATTATAGGAAACTTCCCTTTTCTCTCCTTAGTTCTAAATTAATAATATTTTATATACTCTTTAAGTTAAATAAGCCTAGGCCTAGCCCTTTATACTTTTAGTATAAAAACTAGTATAAATAAACTTATAAATAATCTCTATAAATTTTAAATTCTAATTATTATATATATAAACTTATATTTATTATACTAGTATATTATTAAACTAGGTATATTAAAAGAGACATAACTTATAATTAATATTATAATACTTTACTAATTATATAAGAGAAGAGAGATATATAGAGTTTAATTAATTAATAGTAATAATAACTTTACTAATATACTTACTAAGTTAATACCTAATAGACAACTTAAATAATCGATTGATTATAATAGTACTATATTTTATATAGAGGGATAGGCTATAAGGGAAAGTTATATAGTAAGTAGAGGAAATTAAGAGAAAGAGGAGGAATATTTTAATTAATATTTAAGCTTAGGAGTATGTATTTAATATAGGTTATAGAGTAGTAGTTATTAAAAAAGTAAAAGACTCTTAGTATTATAATAATACTATAACCTACTACTATATAGAGTAGAACCCGGAGCCTAGGTACTTAGCTGGAATATATAATTACTTTTTAGCTATATATTTAGTTTATTACTATTGGCCTGCATTATATTTAGTTCTCTTATTATATATTCTATAATTAAATAACTTTGTTTTATATATATAGAGATATATATAGAGTGCTTATTTAATAAAGTAATTACCTTGGAATATTAATAACTATATTATAATATAAAAACCTTATAATAATTACTAAACCTAAGAAACCTATAAATACTTTTAAGACTTATTAGGGGGAGCTAGCTCGTAATCATAACTAACTTCTTAGAATTATAAAGAATACTCTCTATTATAATTACTATAAAGCCTATATATATAATTTTAATAACTAAGAACTTATACTTTTTAAAGTCTAATTATAATTTAGTAGCTAAGAGATAATTAAGGACTTAAATATATTATTTATATAAATTATAATAATATTAGTAAAGAATTAATAAACTTAAGTATTAATATAATATTAAAAGGTAGTGGGGGCCTAGTAAGGCTAAAGAGGTAAACTATTTATTTAAATAACTTATACTTTATTTAGAAATCCTTCTTTTATTAATTAAGTTTATTAATTTTAATTTTATAAAAGACTATAATAATATTTAACTTTATATACTAGTAAATAATAATTACTCTCTAGAGAGTCTTTAAAATTAAGAATAGTAAGTATCAATTCTTCTTAGTAATAGTATTTAGAGTTGAATAATTAATATCAAAGTAAACTCCTTTTCTTAGCTTCCTAATAAAGAGTACTAGAGCCCTTATAATAGAATTATTAGCCTTTATAAACCTTTTATTTAATAGGTTCCTTAGAGCTTTCTTTGATATAAGGAGCTTTTCCCTTAATATATTATATAATAGCTCCTCTAGATATTTTAGTCTATAACTCATTTTATTTCAAACTAGGGGATTCTTATAATTTATACTAGAGTAAAGAAGGAATAATTAATAATTTATATTTATTAAAAGAAATTAGGGAACTTCTTAAGAATATAAATTAATATATAGTATTTAAAGTTAGTACACTTTTTTAATACTAGGGCTTTCTTAATATTCTTATAACTTATAAATACTTAGTAAGTAATTAGTATTTCCTTATTAGCTTTTACTATATACTAGTATAAGAAAGTAAAGGAGTTTACCTTTAGTAAGTAAACTTATTAAATTTCCTAAAGGCTTATAAATTCCTACTAGTACTCTAAGTAAACTATATATTAGCCCTTTTATAAGTTATTTATTAGGCTCTAATATTACAAATTACTTAATTATTCTCTATTTAAAGTTTATTAAAATATAAGAGAGAATAAAGGCTCTTAATTATATAAGTATAAATCTTCTACATATACTTACTATTATAAGTCTTAAGCTAGTATAATATATATTATTAAAATAAAGTTCTAGGTATATACATAATTATATACAGAAGGCTAAATATAGTATTATGGGTAGTATATTACAGTAGTATCTATTATAGTGAGTATAGTACTTATTATAATAGGTATTAATATAATAAACTTATAATATCTACTCCCCTATAATAAAAAATATAATTAGCTTAATTACTCTATTATTATATATAGCCTAATATACCTAAGTAACTATAATCTTAATACTAAATAAAAGAACTTATAACTTATAGGCCCTACTAATATAGAGCTATAATAGAGGGGGTATTCTATGAGGGTATAAATAAAAGGGGCTAGGTCCTATTTAGTGTAGCCGGGGGAAGTAGTAGTATCCCTGTGAGGTTTGGTAGGGGGTCCGGGAACTTCGGGATATTGGCTGACTTGTAGCTGAGGAAGAAGGAGAGAGAGAGAGAGTGGCGGAGAGGGCGGCCCAGAGGGCACACAACCCTCTTAAAAAGGGGTATATTGGTGGTGAGGCTAAGGGCTCTGAATAGTCTTGAGAGCCTTAATTAATAGCTATTCTACTGGATCCCACGTGCCTCCTATAGAGGGCGCTAGAGGGCGCGAGAGAGGGCGCGCGCGAGGGTAGTATTATTAGGTATTATTATATAAAGGAGGTTAACTTTGCACGGGGTCTTAAAGGAATTTTAGAGGGTAAAGTTAATACTTGTATATTAGTAGTAGGTATAGTAGTTTATGTAGTTTTAAGGGGATTACTAGTACTAGTGAGTATATAACTTAGTAGTGCTTAGAATAACTAAATAATTAGGCGGTAGTATATTTACCTATATTAATAAAAAAAACTTATTATAAAATATTATAGAATTAAATAATTATACTACTAATTATTATAAGTTTTAAGCTAGTATAATATATATTATTAAGATAAAGTTCTAGGTATATATATAATTATATATAGAAGGCTAAATATAATACTATAGGTAGTATATTATAAAAGTATTTATTATAGTGGGTATAGTACTTATTATAATAAGTATTAGTATAATAAATTTATAATACTTATTAATCTCTAGAGTTAGAATAATGATTCCTTAAGTATTACTAAATAATAGCCTAGTAGTATACTCCCTTATCTTTCTCTTTCTTTTATTAATAAGTAATAAATAAAGTCTTTTTATAAGGGAAATATTAATAATAATATATATATTATAATTTATATTAACTAATATATTAATAATAAAGTCTCTATTAATTCTTATTTAAATAATAATTAATTACTAATTAAGTTTTTATTTTTATATTTACTTATTCTCTTTATTTCTAAACTTTTACTTAAGTTAGCTCTAATACTTATTATAGACTATACCCAAATAACATTAGCCCGGGCTTTACCCATACTTATTTACCTAGTCTCTACTTAGTGCTCCTCTAGTAGGCCCCTACTAAGCCCCTTATATATAGACTTTTTATCTATTATAGGAAACTTCCCTTTTCCCTCCTTAGTTTTAAATAAATAATATTTTATATACCCTTTAAATTAAATAAGCCTAGGCCTAGTTCTTTATATATTTAGAACTCTATTCTTATTTCCTATATAAGTAATAATAGGGTTAAATATAGCTCCCCACTAGTAAATTACTTAATTAATAAGCTAGGCTCCTAGAATAAATAAGAGCTATTAAATAATATAATAAATAATATAATAGAGGGAATTAATACCCCTTATAAGGTCCCTATAAGAGGCCCTCTTATAAATAAATTACTCTAGTAATAATTAGAATACTTTATTAGTTCTCTCTACTAGAGAATTATAGAGTTAATAAATAAGCTAGTAAGAAGGGATACTACTACCTTAGTAAGTTATTTAATACCTCCCTAGGTACTTATATTTATTACTCTCCCTATAATAGAGAATACCCTGGCCCTAATACTAACTATAACTCCTACTATATAAGTAGCTAAATACCCTATTTCCCCCCTAGTAATTACTTATTATTAAAAGCCCTTACCCCTCTTATTAAAGTTCTTAAGTAAGTAAAAGGAGTACTAAACTTAGACTTAATAAATAAAAACTAAGTTTAAAATTAATAAGTACTTTTATAATAGTAATTTTAAATATTAATACTTAATTAATACTTATTTAAATACTAATCCCTAATAAATAATTAAAACCTTTTATATAGTAGGGGGTCTAAATAGTACCTATAATTTAAATATATTTATAGTATACTTAAATTAAATATACTTAAATTTAAATAATTAGCCCTAAATAGTAACTTAATTATAGGGGCTCTAATAAAAGGATAATAAGAGGCTTACTACCTTTCTTCCCTACTTTAAAAAGACCTTAATAAAGGCTAGTAAATATAACTAGCTAAATATAGTCTAGATCTCCCTCCTAGAGGCTACTCTAGTACCTTACTTAAAGGAGCTTTTAATTACTATAGAGCTCCCTATAAAGTATAGTAAATAGCTCATGAAAGTTTAAAATATTATATAGAAATTTAAATATATAAAGGGACTAGTTAATTATTACCTAGTACCCCACTATAGGATTACTAACTATAATACTAATAGAGATATTATAATAACTAGCTCTATAGTTAAGTAATATAACTATTAGGGCTCTATAGGGTCCCTCTCCTCTACTAATAATAACCCAAAGTATTAGAGAGACCCCTATAAGTACTATAACTATAATAAAGTAGGCTATATTTAATAGAACTATTTAAATTAGAAAAAGAATACCTCTATAAGAGTCTTAAAAGTTAAGATACTTATAAATAATATAAATAAGAACCTAGGGAGTAATAATAATCCCTTAAGTAATAAGGAGTTAGGAAAAGAGTAACTCTAGTATAAAGTTAAGTACTAGGAGTAACCTAAGTAGAAGTCCAAGAATAAAAAAAGTAATAAAAATAAGAATAAAAAAGTAATTAATAATTAATTACTATTTAAATAAGAATTAATAGAGACTATACTATTTATATACTAATTAATACTAATTATAATATATATATTATTATTAATACCTCCCTTATAAAGAAACTCTACTTATTACTTATTAATAAAAGGAAGAGAAAAATAAGGGGGTATATTACTAGGCTATTATTTAGTAATACTTAGGGGATTACTATTCTAATCCTAGAAATTAGTAAGTATATATAAAAGGTCTATACTTATATAATTAAAGGCCTCTATTCCCTCTTATACCTTAGTAGACCTTAAATAGAGAATAACTAAGTAGTTTATAATACTAAAGCTTAATAAATAACCTATAGGAAAGTAAGTATAATAACTTACCTAGAGTACTAGGAGAAACTTATAAGTCTTTAAAAGATCTAATTAGTCTACTTACTAGGGGTAAACTCTTTTACCTTTCTATATTAATATATAATTAAGACTAATAAGGAAGTACCTATTATTTATTAGGTAATATTTATAAGTTTAAAGAATATTAAGAAGGCCCTAGTACTAAAGAAGCCTATTAACCCTAGGAATTATATACTAGTATATATTCTTAAAGAGTTCCCTAACTTATTCTCACTTAATATAGCCTACTAATTACTCCCTATTTACCCTAGTATAGATTATAAAATCCCCTTAGTCCTAAATAAAAAGGGCTATATATTAGAGCTCCCCTAGGGGCTATTATATAATATATTAAGAGAGAAGCTTCTTATACTAAAGAAGACTTTAGAGGACCTATTAAATAAGGGCTTTATTAAAGTTAGTAGCTCTACTATAGGGGCCCTAATACTCTTTATTAGGAAACTAGGAGAAGGAATTTATTTCTATATAGATTATTAGGCCCTAAATACTATTACTAAAAAAGACTAATATTTACTACCCTTAATTTTAAAGACTCTTTAAAGAGTAGCTACTATAAAATAATATACTAAACTTAATATAATTATAATTTTCTATAAAATTAGAATTAATAAAGCTAACTAGGAAAAAATAGCCTTCTAAATAAAGTATAAGTTATTTAAATAAGTAATCTGCCCCTTTAGTCTTACTAGGGTACCTACTACCTTCTAATAATATATTAATACCTACTTCTACTAATTCCTAAATAACTTTATTATAACTTATATAAATAATATTTTAATTTATTTTAATAAGTTCTAGAGTAATTATAAGAATAAAATTTATTAGGTACTTAGTTACCTCTTAATTACTAAGTTATAACTAGACCCTAAGAAGTATAAATTCTCTATTATTAAAGTTAAGTATATAGACTTTATAGTAATTATAGAAAAGAGTATTTCCTATAATTCTAAGAAATTAACTATAATTATTAATTAGCTCTCCCTAGTAACTTTTAAGGGGGTCTAAAATTTCCTTAAGTTTATTAATTATTATAAAGTCTTTATACCCTAGTATAATATAATTATAAAGTTATTAATAAAGTTAATAAAAAAGAATACTCCCTTTAAGTAGGTATTAGAGTAATAGTAAGTATTCTAGAAACTAAAGTAACTCTTTATAATAGAATTAATACTTTACTAATTTAATCTAAATACCCTAATAATAATAAAAATAAACTACTTTAGTTTTATACTAGGAGGTATACTAACCTAGGAAAATAAGTAAAATATTAAGTACTTACTGGTCTTCTACTTATAATACCTCTCCCTTATTAAGTATAACTACTCTATTTATAATAAGGAACTTTTAATAATATTATCCTACTTAAAAGTATAAAAAGTAGAATTAGAGAGTATTAAGAGATTTAAAGTACTTATAAATTATAAAGGTCTTAAGTACTTTATAAAGAAGTAATACTATTATAATGGGTGCCCTATAGAGGCCCTATACGCCCGTGCCTATATAGGCCCAGCGTGGCCCTCCGCGGCCCTCTGGGGCCCTCTACCTAGGTATATATAGCCCATCTAGAGCAGCCACTCCCTTTTACTAATATACAAGCCTTTTCACTTCCTCACATCCCACGCGCACGTCTCGCATCGTCACGACAGTTATAAGCCCAGCTCTTTTCAGCCCTTCTTTTTCAGCTCTCTAAATACCCCTATTCAGCCACTAATAATCGCGGCACCTCTACACTTTGTGAGCATGTCTAGAGGTGGCTGCACTGCTCCATACGCCTATTAGCGCAGTAGCAGCCGCCTCCCACCTCCTCTCAACCACTCGGCAGCCCAAAGCGGCTGCCGCTGCCCTCCACGCCTCCCACTACCGCAACCTGCGCGCGCGCACCTCCAACAACCACCTTCGCGCGCGCGCCTCCTCTATTACCTTCGCGCGCAATCCGCGCGCGCCTGCCACTACTTTTTTCACTGCTGCTTCGCAAGGGTGAAGACCAGGCCCTAGTAGTAGCTATTTTAGCTATTTTAGTTATTTTAACTATTTTAACTATTTTAGAATATATACTATATATATACTCCAGGGGAGTAGAGGAGAGTAGAGCCCTAGAAAATAGTACTTATTTAACTTTAGCTTACTTAGCTCTAACTCTTATAAAATATTTAGTATTATAATAAGTTTTTACTTAGTATTTAGCCCTTTTAATTAAATACTACTCCTTATAGAATTATTAACTAGACCTTAAGCTAGTTTACTGAATTAGTAAATAACTAAAGTAGCTAACTACTTACTAGCCTACTCTTTTAATAGGGGTTTTAAAGAGTAGGACTTAGGTCCTAGCCCTTTATAAATAGGGAGGCGCGCGCCCTTTACCCCACTTTATATAAATAGGTTACCTTCCCTACTAGTATATTATATAAGCTAAAGTATACTAAAGTAATTATATAAAAACTCTAGCCTATTATAAATAGTATTATAAATAATACTAAACCCCTAAGAAAACTACTACTACTAGTAAGCTTTTTATATATATTAGAGGTACTATTCTACTTAATTAAATAGCCTCTAAAGTAACTAAAAAGAGACTTTTAGGTACTTTATTTATATTATTTAGGGGTAGTATTATTATACTCTTTTTCCCTCTTTTTTATATATATAGAGAAAACTTAAATAACTTTATAAATATACTTTAAAGTATATATTTAAGGGGGTATATTATAATAAGTACTTTATAGAGGCCCTATATACCTATACCTATATAAGCTTAGTATAGCCCTCTATAGCTCTCTAGGGCTCTCTACTTAAGTATATATAACTTATTTAAAGTAATTATTCCCTTTTACTAATATATAAGCCTTTTTACTTCCTTATATCCTATATATATATTTTATATTATTATAATAATTATAAGCCTAGCTCTTTTTAGCCCTTTTTTTTTAACTCTCTAAATACCCCTATTTAGCTACTAATAATTATAGTACCTCTATACTTTATAAGTATATCTTAGAGGCAACTATACTACTTTATACACCTATTAGTATAGTATAGCCACCTCCCACCTCCTCTCAACTACTCAGTAGCCCAAAGTGACTGCCGCTGCCCTCTACGCCTCCTACTACTGTAACCTACGCGCGCGCACTATAATAACTACCTTTGCGCGCGCGCGCGCCTCCTCTATTGCCTTCGCGCGTAAACTGCGCGCGCCTGCTACTACTTTTTCACTACTGCTTTGCAAGGGCGAAGACTAGGCCCTTAGTAGTAACTATTTTAACTATTTTAACTATTTTAGAGTATATACTTATATACTCTGGGGGAGTGGAGGAGAGTAGAGCCCTAAAAGGTAATACCTACTTAACTTAAGCCTACTTAGCTCTAGCCCTTATAGGGTATTTAGTATTATAATAAGCCTTTATTTAATATTTAGCCCCTCTAACTTAGGGCTAAATACTACTCCTTATAGAGTTATTAGCTTAGATCTTAGGTTAATTTACTAAGTTAGCTAGTAGCTAGTTACTTACTAGCTTGCCCTTTTAATAGGGGTTTTAAAGAGTAGGACTTAGATTCTAGCCCTTTATAAATAGGGAAGCTACCTCTCTATGCGCGCACTCTTCGCCCTGCTTTATATAAATAGGTTACCTTCCCCACTAGTGCACTACGCGGGCTAAGGTACACTAGAGCGGCTTAAAGCTCTAGCCTACTATAAATAGTACTATAAGTAGTACTAGACCCCTGGGAAGGCTACTACTACTAATAGGCTTTTTATATATATTGGAGGTACTGTTCTACTTAGTTAAGTAGCCTCTAAAGTAACTAGGAAGGGACTTTTAAGTACTTTATTTATATTATTTAGGGGTAATATTATTATACTCTTTTTTCCTCTTTTTTATATATATAGGGAGGACTTAAATAACTTTATAAATATACTTTAGAGTATATATTTAGGGGAGTGTATTATAATAAGTACTCTATAGAGGCCCTATATACCTATACTTATATAGGCCTAGCGCGGCTCTCCGCGGCCCTCTAGAGCCCTCTACCTAAGTATATATAACTTATTTAAAGTAGCTACTCCCTTTTACTAATATATAAGTCTTTTCACTTCCTTATATCCCACACACACATCTCACATTATTATAATAAATACCTTATAAAAAGGTAAAACTAGTAAATTAAGGAGTTAACTAAGTATAACTTCTACCTTAAGTACTAACCTAGTACTTAAATAGTAGTCCCTAATACCCTCTTATACTAGGAATAAAATACCCCTAAGAACTAGAATAATAACTAATAATAAAAATAGGTAATTTAAATTATCCCTAATAATACTTAACTTAGTAAGCCCTAAATAAGTTATATAGGAGTTAATAATACTTAAATCTTTAATAGTAGGCTTAATTTCTAAGAACTCTAGAATTATATTATAAGAGAGAATACCTAGTACTAGTAAATTTATATAGTTATTTACTAGGGGAACTATAGTCTCCTACTAAACCTCTACTTTAAAATATAAATTATAAAATATAAAATAAATACTCTAGGTAAGTTAGTATTTTAGGGGAGACTATAGGTTTCTAGTAATAATAATATAAACTACCCCCTAAATAAACTTAGAATAAAGCTAATATAGGAATCCTATAACTCTAGTACTATAAATTACTTAGGGAGGAATAGTACCCTAGAGATTATAAGTAGGAGGTTCTACTAACTAAAGTAGTCCCAGACTATATAATAATTTATAAGAAATTATAATATATATAGAGGGGTTTATATTTAGAAGTAAACTAAGAGGAGTTTCCTAAAGCCCCTCCTAGTACCTAACTAGTTATATTCTAACCTCTTTATAAACTTTATTATTAATTTTTCTCTAATAAAGTGGAGAAAGAATTACTACTTATAAATTATTATAAACCACTTAAGTAAGTCCCTAACTCTAGAGGAAATAAATATAATAAAGACTAAAACTTATACTTAATAATTCCTTACTTATTATTATTACTTCTATAGAATATTATAATTTATTATTAATAATAGGGAGTTAAATTAAATAAGTTACTTTTAAAAGGAATTCTATAGATTAATAAATATAATTTACTTACTAAGTACTAAGTACTACCCCTAAATAAATAGTAGTATAGAGTAATATAATTAGGAAATTTAGGTTATACTAAGAGCCTTTATTTACTAATTCTAGGATAATTAGGGGGATTTACTACTTATTATTTAATTAATACTTTATAATTAATAATATAACTCTATTAGGATAATACCTTTTTTTATAAAGTATAAATACTATATTAACTTAATTTTAATAATAGAGAAGGTTACTAGGGTACTCTCTAATAGAGAGGTAATAGCCTAATAATTAGTTAATTAAATTAAGTTAATTATAAAGTTTATTTATATAAAAATAATATTTATATAATAGAGAGCTAAGAACTAAGTTAATAAGAAATAGTTACTAGTAGAGAAATACTAAGTAAATAATAAAGTATAATTAAATATAATTAATTATAAGTCCCTATAGCTAAATAAGAAGCTCTCTTAACTATATTATAAGTATAAGGTAATATAAGTAATATTCCCCCTTATAGTAGAATTTAATATACTAGGCTCTATATACTTAAAGTTCTATATAGACCTCCTCTAGAGGGCTACTAATAACCCCCTACCTAGGTAAATTATAGTAAATATATAGTTACCTCCTATTATAAATAATAATAATAAGATTAAATAAGAGGTTAAGAATATTCTAATAGTAAGGTTCTATTAAGTAGGTAAAGAGTAATAGAGAGAAGCCTTTATAAAGTAAATTAGGTATATAGACTTAATATAGGAGCTAGTAGTTATAGTAGTGGAGATAGTAGCCCTAGAGTAGTTTAAGGAGGGGTATAGGGATATTATATAGAATAATAATAACTTAGCTATTACCCCCCCTAGAATAAGAGGGGGGGGAGGGGGGTAATATTATAAACTATACCTAGATAATATTAGCCTAGACTTTACTTATACTTATTTACCTAGTCCCCACTTAGTACTCCTCTAGTAGGCCCCTACTAAGCCCCTTATATATAGACTTTTTATTTATTATAGGAAACTTCCCTTTTCCCTCCTTAATTCTAAATAAATAATATTTTATATACTCTTTAAACTAAATAAGCCTAGGCCTAGCTCTTTATAGTACTTAACTTTATACTAAAGGTATTAAAACGGGCTAAGGACACTATAGGAGCAAAGAATAATAAAACTACATATACCCACACATTTATATGAGAGTATTATAGTATTACAGCTTTGTACTTATAGGCCTTAGAATAAAGGAAAAGAGCTTAAAATAACTGGATATATTATTATAAATATAATCCTAAAAGATCTTAATTAAAAGAATAATAATTCACTAAGAAAACTGAACTTAAATTGCTGTGCTACTTATGTTATTGTACTGATAATGATGCTAACTCTATCTCTGTCCCTCCGTGGGATTCTATCTGTAATAAATAACTGACTAAGCTGCTTAATAAGCCTCCTTGTAATAGTAGATCTTACTGCCCTGTCTTAGTATTCTTTTCCTAACTCCTTATTACTTAAGGGGTAATTATTATTTTTATAATTCTTATTAGTATTAGTTATAATTAGCTTAATCTCTAAGAATTCTAAAGAAGTATTCTTTATTAAATTAAAATAGTTTTATTAAATATTACTTACTTTTTTATAATTATAATACTTATAGAGGTCTCTTTAGGGTATTATATTACTATTAATAAAGAAGAGGAATTTTAAAAGGTCCCAGGAATTATATTACTTAGTTATAAAGCTAGTTATAATAGTATTTATTCTATATATATTATAAGTAGTAGTTTTATAATAAAATAATAAATAATAATTAGTTAGCTCTTTTATATTTATTATAAAGTAATATATAGTATAGAGGCACTTAGAGAAGTATAGTTCTATTATTCTAGGAGAGTTAGAGTATAGGCTACTAAGAGCTACTTTATATAAGTTACTATAAAGTAAGAGGTTAGCTTAAATAATAATTATATACTATAATATATACTATAGTATATACTTTATAATATAAAGTAAATAAATAAGAGTATTATAATATACTCCCTAGTTAATAATAATAACTATATAACTACTTAAGTAATACTATATAATACTTATTCTATAATATAAAGACTAATTAATTATACTAAAATAACTAGTATTAATATAATTTATAAGTAAAATAATAAAATAAAATTATAATATACTATATAATTACTTTTATTAATTATTTTTATACTTCTTTTTTATTACTAGTTATAATATATTTTATTTACTAATATTTATAAAAGTAATTAAATTTCTTATCTCTTATTAATTAAAGAAAGTTAATTACTACTAGTAGCCTAGGTTAATTAAAAAATATTCTAACTTACTAGCTTACCTCAATTTTCTTCTCTATATAATAGTATATAAATAGGCCCCTATAGGGCTTAAGAGTATAACTACTCTTTATATATACCCCTATTATATTATATATATAAAAGGAATAGGATATTTAGAATAGTAGGTTCTAACTATAGCCGCACTTAAGTAGCTACACTGTGATATTACCCCCCTATTCACTAGCTAGTTGTGTTCGCGCGACTTATACTTTAGTAGGGATACTGGGTACTAGTGTGTGGTACTTAATTCCTGCGCCCCTAGGGCCCTATATAGGTTTATATATTATAGTGGCTCTGTGAGCTTATATTGAGCTATAATGTGTGTGTGTATATATAAAGTGGGATTTATATATATAACTCTTGAGTTATTATTTTAAATATAGTATAATAGTATATAAATAGGCCCCTATAGGGCTTAAGAGTATAGTTACTCTTTATATACGCCCCTATTATAGTATATATATATAAAAGGAATAGGATATTTAGAATAAGAGCTTTAAATATAGTTACACTTAAGTAGCCATGCCCCCCTATTTACTAGTAGTTATATCCACGCAACTTATACTCTAGTAGGGATACTGGGTACTTACCCCCCTATTTACTAGCTAGTTACTTTAGTAGGAATACTAAGTGCTAGTATGTGAAACCTAAGTCCCGTACTCCCAGGGCCCTGTATAGGTTTATATACTATAGTAGCCCTGTAAGCCCATATTAAGCCAGCAGTGCGCGCTGCGCGCAAAGCGGGATTCGAATGTGTGACCCTTAGGTTGTTGTTCTAAATATAGTGTAATGGCGTGTAAATAGGCCCCTGTGGGGCTTAAGAGTATGGCTACCCTTTATACGCGCCCCTATTGTGGTATGTGCGCACAAAAGGAATAGGATATTTAGAATAAGAGCTCTGAATATAGCTATACTTAAGTAGCCACACCGTGATATTACCCCCCTATTTACTAGTAGTTGTGTCCGTGCGACTTATACTCTAGTAGGGATACTAGGTACTAGTATATAAAACCTAAGTCCCATGCCCCTAGGGCCCTATATAGGTTAATACACTATAGTAGCCCTGTGAGCCTATATTGAGCTAGCAGTGTGCACTGCACACAAAGTGGGATTTGAATATATAACCTATAAGTTATTCTAAATATAGTATAATAGTGTGTAAACCTATATAGAGCCCTGGGGGTGCGGGACTTAAGTACTATATATTAGTACCTAGTATCCCTACTAGAGTATAAGTTACGCGGATGTAATTAACTAGTAAATAGGGGGGTAATATTATAATATAGCTACTTAAGTATAACTATATTTAGAGCTCTTATTCTAAATATCCTATTTCTTTTGTGTATATATACTATAATAGGGGTGTATATAAAGGGTAATTATACTCTTAAGTCCTATAGGGGCTTATTTATATACTATTATATATATTAAGTTTAGTATATTATTTTATAGTAACTATTCTCTAGAGAATTTCTAAAATTAAGAGTAATAAATATTAGTCTTTCTTAGTAATAATATTTAGAGCCTAATAATTTATATAGAAATAAATTCCCCCTCCTAGTTTCTTAATAAAGAGTATTAGGGCCTCTATAATAGAGTTATTAACTTTAATAAAACTCTTATTTAGTAAGTTCTCTAAAGTTTTCTTTAGTATAAGAAGCTTCTCTTTTAATATATTATATAATAGCCCTTAGGAGAGCTCTAGTATATAACTCTTTTTATTTAGAACTAAGGGGATTTTATAATTTATACTAGAGTAAATAGGGAGTAATTAGTAAGTTATATTAAATAAAATAAATTAGGGAACTCCTTAAGAATATATATTAATATATAATTCCTAGAGTTAATAAGTTTTTCTAATACTAGAGCCTTTTTAGAAATTTTTTAAACTTATAAATATTACTTAGTAAATAATAAGTACCTCCTTATTAACCTTAATTATATATTAATATAAGAAAATAAAGGAGTTTACCCCTAATAAATAGACTAATTAAATCTCTTAAAAACTTATAAATTCCTCCTAATACTCTAAGTAGACTATTACTCCTACTTTCCTATAGGTTATTTATTAGGCCCTAGTATTATAAACTACTTAGTTATTCTTTATTTAATACTTACTAAAGTATAGGAGGGAATAAAGGCCTTTAATTATATAAATATAAACTTTCTATATATACTTATTAATCTCTAAAGTTAAAATAATAATCCCCTAAATATTATTAAGTAATAATTTAATAATATACTTCTTTATTTTCTTCTTTTTTTTATTAATAAATAATAAATAGAGTCTCTTTATAAGAGAGGTATTAATAATAGTATATATATTATAATTAGTATTAATTAATATATAAATAATATAACTTTTATTAATTCTTATTTAAATAGTAATTAACTACTAGTTACTCTTTTATTCTTACTTTTATTATTCCCTCTATTTTTTAACTTTTACTTAAGTTAGCCCTAATACCTAATTTTATACTAGAGTTACTCTTTTCCTAACTCTTTATTATTTAAGGGGTTATTATTACTCCCTAGGTTCTTATTTATATTACCTATAAATAGTTTAACCTTTAAGACTCTTATAAGGGTATTCTTTTTTTAATTTAAATAGTTCTACTAAATATAATTTACTTTACTATAATTATAATACCTATAGAAGTCTCTCTAATACCTTAAGTTATTATTAATAGAGGAGAGGGACTCTATAAAGCCCTAGTAGTTATATTATTTAATTATAAAGTTAATTATTATAATATTCTTATTAATATTATAATTAATAGTCCTATAATAGAGTACTAGGTAATAATTAATTAATCTCTTTATATATTTAAATTTTTATATAATATTCTAGACTTTTATAAATTATCTATGATACTTTATAAGAAGTTCTATAATAATTAGGAGCTCCTTTAAATAAAGTACTAGAGTAGTCTCTAGGAGAGAAATCTAGACTATATTTAATTAATTATATTTACTAGTCTCTATTAAGGTCTTCTTAAAGTAGGGAAAAGAAATAATAAGTCTCTTATTATTCTTTTATTAAAGTCCCTATAATTAAACTATTACTTAGAATTAATTATTTAAATCTAAGTATATTTAATTTAAGTATATTATAAATATATTTAGGTTATAAGTACTACCTAGACTCTCTACTATATAAAAGGTTTTAATTATTTATTAGGAATTAATATTTAAATAGGTATTAATTAAGTACTAATATTTAAAATTATTATTATAAAAGTACTTATTAATTTTAAATTTAATTTTTATTTATTAAATTTAAGTTTAATACTCTATTTATTTACCTAAGAACTTTAATAAGAGAAATAAGGACTTTTAATAATAAGTAACTACTAGGGGGGGAATAAAGTATTTAACTACTTATATAATAGGAGTTATAATTAGTATTAGGGCTAGGGTATTACCTATTATAGGGAGAGTAATTATTATAATAATACCTATAAACTAACTACTACACAGAGTAAAGTCCGGAGCCCAGCCATTTGGTGGGATTACGTAACCACTTTTGGCTATATATTTAGCTTAACACTAATAATCTCTACTATATTTAAATCTCTTATTAAGTATCCTATAATTAAATATATTTATTTTATATATATAGAGATATATATAGGGCACTATTTAGTAAAGTAATTACCTTGGGATACTAATACTAATTAGTAGTAAAATACCCTAAGTTATACTACTCTAAATACTATAAATTAGTAAGGTTAAATAGGAAGAGATAATAGGATTTAGATCCCTTAATTCTATTAAGTTAGTCTATATACCTAGCCTATTATATTACTTAGAACTACTAGTATTGGGAGGCTACCAAAATAGCTTAATATTAAATTCCCCTATATTTATTATATATTAAAACTACTTAATATTAACTTATTTATAACCCTTATTAATTATAATAATACTTAAGGAGAAGAAAAGAATAATAATAATAAAAATATAATAAGAGAACCTCTTTAATCCCTTATTATAAACCTAATCTTTATTAATTATTATATTTATTTATAAATCTCTAGAAAGCTTAAGAGTAATACTAAATATAGCTAGGGAGTTATAGTTTAATAAGAGAAATTAAATAAATTATAGAGAGAAATATTTATCCTTATAAAACTATGAATTTAATAATCTCCAGTACTTATAAAAGGAATATTATAAGCCTTAGAGAGAGAGATTCCTTATAGTTAACTTAATTATTAATAATATAGTATAAGTAATCTCCTAATCCTCTATTTCTATAAAGTATAAACTAGGAGTATTATAACTACTAAAACCTACTAAAACCTTATATTAATCCAAGATATTTACTTTTATTCTCTATAAAACTCTCCTTATCTATAGTAAATAAGCTAGGAATAATAGAGCTAAAATAAGCCCAAAATATTTATTTAAAACCTAAATAAACCTCGCAATTACTTTATATATCACAAATTAATAAATAAATTATTAGCTTATTACTAAGAAGCCTAAGACTTAGTAATAACTCCTATCTCTAAAACTATTTACTTAGCTAAGAGAGAGAGTTACTATATAATTATCTATTTATACTTTATAAGTTAATAAGGATAACTAGAGAGAAACCTTTATAATTAGGATTACCCCTCCTAGAACCTCTAAATTCTCTATAGTCCTAATAAATCTAGTAAAGAGTTATTCTTAATTTACTATACCCTTAGGGATAGAATATACTTAATCCCACTATATAGAACTATATACTCTAGTATACTAAGGAGGCTACTATATAATAAATTAATACTAGGATTACTTTTTAAATAGAGATTTATAAGAAAAATTAACTTATAGAATTATAGTTATAACTATAATACTAGGAGGACTTTAAGAATTATCCTACTAAATTCTTTAATAGAGTAACCCCTAATATTATAAAATATCTCTATAATAATCTTTAATAATATAGAGTATTTATATAGACTAAGTCCCAGAAAATTACCTAGTAACTTAAAAATATAGTTACTTAAAAAGAGTATTACTTTTAAAGTTAAGATAAAGTTAATTAATAATAAAGGAGAGGAGGTAAGTTTATTATACTCCTTAATAATTAAACCTTTATTAATAATATTATAGGAAATAATTATTAAAAGGTTTAGGCTAAAGTTAATCTAGGCCCTTAATAAAAACCCTTAAGGGATTATAATAAGGATAAATAAGAATAAGAGTAATTAAGAAACCTAGAATATAAATTTTAAAAAATAACTAGTACCTCTACTAGTACTACTAGTATAAGTACTACTATCCTAATAAAGTATTTTTCTAGAGTCTTAGAATTAATAAAGTCCTCCTTTAACTTAATATCTTATGGACCTCACTAAACTATATACTAATAAAATAAAGTATAATAATAAAGGTACTAATATTCTTAATATAAAACTTTATATTTTTTAGAATACTTACCTTAGAATTAGAATTATAAAAGCCTAAATAAAACTTAGGATCCTAATAATACTAAAAAGTAGAACTCTAAAGTATTATTATAATATAATTTACCTAATTAATATTAAAAGAGGCCTTATAAATAATAAAATTATTTAGAGGCTAAGAACTAAATTTAAAACTAATAAATCTTAGTAGATAAATTTAGTTAAGTAGAATATAATATTAATAATTTATATTATAAATAATAATCCCACTAAAAATTTTTTTAAAGTACTTAATATACTTATTAATACTCTTACTAAGCTCTAATTAGCCCTTAGAGAGGCCTATTAGAATAATAAGGTTATTTAAAACTAACTTCTCTAAGGCTACTATAGTATTAAAGAGTATGAACTTATAATATATAACCTAGTAAATACTTTTAATAGTTTGTATTACTAACTTTAATTAATTATTAATAATACTATTACTTTTAATAATATTAAACTTATTAATTAATATATAATAAATTAATATTAAATAAATTATAAGTATAATAATTAAAACTAATATTAATAATTTAATTAATTATACTACTTATCTTTAAAATAACCTCTATATTAGTAGAATAATAAAAGGTATTATATATATAAGAAGGAGAACTACTACTTATTTAATTATATATAATATAAAAGGGATAAAGCTTATACTAGGTTTAAGAGAAACCTAGGAATTCATATAATATTATAAATAGTATATATATAATTCCTTAATATATATAAAGGACCTCCTAAAAAAGAGAATAATAATACTAATAGAACTATACTAGAGAGGAAGAATATTTAAATCTATTTATAATTAGTAGAGAATAAAAATACCTAAATTTATCTATAAATCTAACTAATTAATAATAAGACCCCTAAATTAAATATTATTTCATATTTAACTATATTATTTATATACCTAAATAAAACTATTAATTTATACTAAATAATAAACCTATTACTTAATTAAGTAGTATATTATAAATTTATATATTTTAACCCTTTCTAACCTATAAATCTCTCCTCTAATCCTACTATTTTCACCTTAATAGGGAGATATTTAGAGGAGGTATTCCACAGTATTATCCTAAATATAGGAGTAACTAGATTTTTAATTATAGGCTATAAGTAATTCCTTATACTTAAGTAAATAATCTAACCTAATACTACTATTAACTAAGAAGGGGCTAATAGAGCTATTATTAAATTTAACCTAGGAAACTTAATTAAATTAATAAGTACTATAATAATTAAAATACTATTTAGAAATATATTATTCTATATTATCCCTATAAATACCTTATTCTTATTTTACCTTATAAATATAAATTATATAAGTATTTAATTTGATAACCTTTAAAACTATTTAATTTAAGGGAATTTTAAAATTCTTATTATTTATAGATAAGGCTACTTATAATTACTTCTTAATATTAATAAAACTCTTACTTAGAATAACTTTATAAAAGGTAAATTATAATAATTATATTAATAATTTAGTTATTCCTTAGTTTATTATTTTTATAAAGTACTTTAATAAGTAAGTTATTCTATTAAACTTAAGGCTCTAAAGTGTGAAGGGCGGAGCCCGGGTTTATGTAATATAGGGGTGCCTTAATTAATAGAATCTAAGCTAAGGAGAAGGGAAGTTCCCTATGTAACTTCTCTAGTAATATATTTATAAGTATTATATAACCTACTTAGGACTTATGGCTTTTGTGTATGTTTAGGTATAGTTTATAAATATAGTGGCTTAGGTATAGCCTAGCTTATAATAATATCCCACTACTCTGTCCTGCCTAGTTACTAATGGATAAATTTATTCTACTAGCTCTCTTAACCTAGAGGAAATTTAACCTAGCTTACTTAAGTAAGTACCCACTTTATTAAATAATCCACTACTATAAATAAATTTTTAATTCTCTCTCCTCTATATAATTTATATTATTATATTAGTAAGCTTATATAAATCCTACCCTACTACTATATATAACTTACTAACTTATTATTATAGCTTATATTTTTTAATACTAGCTTGGTCTTTATGGAGACTGAGTCTCCTACTTCTACTAACTTACTAGCTGCCTTTAATTAGTACTCTATGCTTGTGTAATTCCTTAAGCTAGATAAGACTAGGGTAACCCTCTTTAATAAGGGTACTTTAACTATAACTTTAGTTATATTTAGTAATAATAAGGAGCCTACTACCTAGAGTTATATTAAATAGCCCCTTCCTATTAATAATACTAATACTATATATACCTTTAGTTCTCTAAATTAAGTTTAAGTATTATTAATTTATTATAGACTCCCTATAAATATACTTATTATCTCCTTATATTCTAGGTTACTAGTGCCCCCTATAAGACCCCCTATAAGGCTTATATTCTTACTAACCTTTATAAAATTAATATTAACTATTTTTTCCTAGTTTATAAGAACCTTATTAGTATAATTTATACTTACCTATTATAAATTCTATATTAACTCTATAAAATAAATAATAATAACTTATATTACTTAGGCTATATAATTACCTATAATAGTAATAATTATATTATTATATATATTTTCTATAAATTTATTTTATTATAATAGCTAACTTATTATTTAATTAGTACTCCCCCTTACTACTAATTATTAAGCCTAGGAAACTTAATAATTAGTATATATTAGTTTCTAAGTACTTATAAATTTACTAATTATTTATATTTTACTTACTTAACTAACTACTTTATAAACTCTAACCTAATACTAGGACTATTACTACCTTCTTACTATTATAAAGGTATAGGTCTCTACTTAGTATATTACTCATAAGGGTAAAAAGAAGGAAGCCCTAGCTCCCCCTATACCTGCTGCGCCCCCAGCACCTACTGCGCCCACTGTGCCCGCTGTGCCCGCTGTACCTTCGGGCTTTATGCCTATTAACCCACCCATGCCCCATAGTGCCCGTATTACCCCCACCTAGGTGGCTACTCTAGCTAGCCTATTCTTATTTATTATTACTATCTTTAAGGAGGTATATTTATTACTCCTCTTATATTTTATTTCTACCTTTAATTTATACTAGATTTTATATATTCCTAGTACCTAATTATTTCTTTATTATTTAATTACTTTACTACTATTTTAATTTATAGGTTATTATATACTCCCTAGTTTTTAAGTAATAATAGGACTCTTTTTAATAATAGTATTATATTATTAGTTTTTATTATAATTTATAATTTAATTATATTTAATTTTATATTTATTTATTACTTTATTATTCTTAAGTTTTAAAAGTAGTTCCTAAGTAAATACTAAGTATTCTTTTTATTATATAAGAATTTTATAAATCTACCTATAACTCTTCCTTTTTTATTTTATTACTATGATTTTATTAACCTATTATTTATTATTATTAAAGTCCTTATAAATTAGTAGTAGTTATTTATTTATTTATTATTAATTTAATAGGGGGTTCTCCCTAGTTTTCTATAGGAGTAATATATAAAAGTTAGTATAAACTCTTCTTAATATATTAAGTATTATTATTATTAGTAAAATAATTATAATTATTTTATATTTTTAGTAAAATTATTTAAGTTTTTTATAAGGTCTGGTTATTTTATAGTTAGTTATTAATAATTAAACTTTATTTCCTACTTTAAATTATTTAGTAAGCCTTTATTAAGAATTTACTAATTACTTTATTTCTTACTAGGCTACTATAATTACTACTTAAATTACCTCTATAATATATGTAAGTTACTTAATAAATTTCTAAGTAGTATTCTTGTAGTTATTAGTTTACTTTATACTTACTAGTATAATTATAATTAGTTTTATATAGAAATTATATTCTAAGAAGAAGGGGCTAATCCCTATAATAAATATATTATAATTATTTAGTAATAGTTAAATAAAGAGTAAGTGGTTCTATATAAAGTTTATTATAATTCTAAGGATAGCTTGAATTTCTTAGTTAAATTACATAGTTACTTTATTAATTTATAGGTAAAAGGTAGTACTTAAAAGCTACTTAATTCCTATTAGTTTATAAAATCTCTACTAGAAATAATTTATTT
>JAXISO010000435.1:0-24024 GCA_036785465.1 Colletotrichum agaves | reverse complement strand
ATTATAATAGAATTCTAATTAAATTATAATTAAATTAGGTTTCTAAATATTATATAATTATATAAAGAATACTTAAAAATTTCTAAGTAAATTTTAAATAAAAAAGACTTTTTATTCTATTTTAAGAAGATAATTAATACCTAACTAATATACTTATTACTAGTACCTCCTATAAAATAGAACTAATATTATTCTAGACTAATAGGAGTATAGTATTCTTTAATATAATTTTAGACTTTATATTTAATCTTAACTACTAATATAATTTTATAAAAATCTCTCCCTTTTCCCTATATATACTAATTATTATAGAGATAGTACTTACTCTATTCTACCCTATTAATAATAGTCCTACTACTATTATACTAATTTATTTTATTTCCCTTTTTTTTATAACTTATACCTTATTCCTTTATAATTCTAATATAATTTATTTAGGCTAATTCCTCCACCTAGTATAAGGCCTAGCTTATTTAACCTATTAATACCCCTAGTTACTAAACTATTAATAGCCCTAATATAAACCCTACTAAAAAAATAAGGAATATAATTTAATTATATTTTTATTATATTATAACTTAATTAATAATTTACTTAGTAAAAATATTAACTTATAATTTTCCCTAATAAGATTTTCTATTACTAGGATTATACTAAGAGTAGTTCTATTCCTAACCTCTACTCTTATAATATAAGGTATTTTCTAAATATCTCTTTAATATACTTCTAATATAATTAAAATAGTATTAATTTAAGAATATATAGTCCCTTATTTATTATATTTTAGGAATTTATAGTATTAAAAAGTATAATATTCCTATTTTAATTAACCCTAAAAAGGACTAAAAAGGTCCTAGTAATTAAACTATAAATTAATAAAAAACTAAATTTAACTATATATAGAATATAATTAAAATATATTATAATTACTAATATAATTTCTAGTTTTCCTAAATAATTAATTTACTTAGAGTTAAATTAATACTATTACTTTTAATTAGAATTATATTACCCTTAATTATTAATAATTATTATAGGCTATGCCCGGATAACGTTAGCCCAGGCTTTACCCGTGCTTACTCACCTAGTCCCCACCCAGTACTCCTCCAGTAGGCCCCCACTAGGCCCCTTATATATAAACTTTTCATTTATTATGGGAAACTTCCCTTTTTCCTCCTTAGTTCTAAATAAATAGTATTTTATACACCTTTTAAGCTAAATAAGCCCAAGCCTAGCCCTTTATATATTTAAAACTTAGTTCTTATTTATTATATAAATAATAATAGGATTAATTATGACTCCCTATTAGTGAATTACTTAATTAGTAAGTTAGGCTCCTAGAATAAATAAGAACTATTAAATAATATAATAAATAATATAATAAAGAAAATTAATACCCCTTATAAAATCCCTATAAGAGGCCCTCTTATAAATAAATTACTCTAATAATAATTAAAATACTTTATTAATTCTCTCTACTAGAGAATTATAGAACTAATAAATAAGTTAGTAAAAAGGGATACTATTACTTTAATAAGTTACCTAGTACTTCCCTAAGTACCTATATTTACTACTCTCCCTATAATAGAGAATACCCTAGTACTAATACTAACTATAACTCCTACTATATAAGTAGCTAAATACTCTATTTCCCCCCTAGTAATTACTTACTATTAAAAGCCCTTACCCCTCCTATTAAAGTTCTTAAGTAAATAAAGGGAGTACTAAATTTAAACTTAATAAATAAAAACTAAATTTAAGATTAATAAGTACTTCTATAATAGTAACCTTAAATATTAGTACTTAATTAATATTTATTTAAATACTAGTCCCTAGTAAGTAATTAAAACCTTCTATATAATAGGGGGTCTAGGTAGTACTTATAATCTAGAAGTATTTATAGTATACTTAAATTAAATATACTTAAATTTAAATAGTTAGCCCTAAGTAATAGCCTAATTATAAGGGCTTTAGTAGAAAAATAATAAAAGACTTATTACCTTTTTTCCCTATTTTAAAAAAACCTTAATAAAGATTAATAAATATAATTAACTAAATATAATTTAAATCTCCCTCTTAAAGACTACCCTAGTACTTTACTTAAAGAAATTCCTAATTATTATAGAGCTCCCTATAAAGTATAATAAATAACTTATAAAGGTTTAGAATATTATATAGAAATTTAAATATATAAAGAGACTAATTAATTATTATTTAATACCCTACTATAGGACTACTAATTATAATACTAATAGGGATATTATAATAACTAGCTCTATAACTAAGTAGTATAACTACTAGGGCTCTATAAAGTTCCTCTCCTCTACTAATAATAACCTAAAGTATTAGGAAAACCCTTATAAGTACTATAATTATAATAAAGTAAACTATATTTAATAGAATTATCTAAACTAGAAAAAGAATACTTTTATAAGAGTCTTAAAAGTTAAATTACCTATAAGTAATATAAATAAGGACTTAGGAAGTAATAATAACTCCTTAAGTAATAAGGAGTTAGGAAAAGAGTAACTTTAATATAAAGTTAAGTACTAGGGCTAACTTAGGTAGAAGTCTAAGAATAGAGGGAGTAATAAAAATAAGAATAAAAGAGTAACTAGTAATTAATTACTATTTAAATAAGAATTAATAAAGACTATACTATTTATATATTAATTAATACTAGTTATAATATATATATTATTATTAATACTTCTTTTATAAAGAGACTTTATTTACTACTTATTAATAGAAGGAAGAGGAAAATAAGGGAGTATACTACTAAATTATTACCTAGTAATACCTAGGGAATTATTATTTTAACTCTAGAGATTAATAAGTATATATAAAAGATTTATACTTATATAATTAAAGGCCTCTATTCCCTTTTATACCTTAATAGGCCTTAAATAAAGAATAACTAAGTAATTTATAATATTAGGGCCTAATAAATAACCTATAAAAAAGTAAGTATAATAGCCTACTTAAAGTACTAGGAGGAACTTATAAGTCTTTAAGAGATTTAATTAGCCCACTTACTAGGAGTAAACTTCTTTACCTTTCTATACTAGTATATAATTAAGGCTAGTAAGAAAGTACTTACTACTTATTAAGTAATATTTATAAGCCTAAAGAATATTAAGAAGGCTCTAGTACTAAAAAAGCCTATTAACTCTAGGGATTATATATTAATATATATTTTTAAGGAGTTCCCTAATTTATTCTAATTTAATATAGCCTACTAGTTACCCCCTATTTACTCTAATATAGACTATAAGATCCCCTTAATTCTAAATAAAAAGGGCTATATACTAGAGCTCCCCTAGGGGCTACTATATAATATATTAAGAGAGGAGCTTCTTATACTAAAAAAGACTTTAGAGAACCTATTAAATAAGGGCTTTATTAAAATTAGTAACTCTACTATAGGGGCCCTAGTACTCTTTATTAAGAAATTAAGAGGAGGAATTTATTTTTATATAAATTATTAGGCCCTAAATACTATTACTAAGAAAGATTAATATTTACTACTTTTAATTTTAGAGACCCTTTAAAGAATAATTACTATAAAATAGTATACTAAATTTAATATAATTATAGTTTTTTATAAAATTAGGATTAATAAAGTTAATTAGGAAAAAATAGCCTTTTAAATAAAGTATAGGTTATTTAAATAAGTAGTTTACCCCTTTAGTTTTACTAAAGTACCTACTACCTTCTAATAATATATTAATACTTACCTTTACTAATTCCTAAATAATTTTATTATAGTTTATATAAATAATATCCTAATTTACTTTAATAGGTCCTAGAGTAATTATAAGAATAAGGTCTACTAAGTACTTAATTATCTCTTAATTACTAAGTTATAACTAAATTCTAAGAAGTATAAATTCTCTATTATTAAAGTTAAGTATATAGACTTTATAATAATTATAGGAGAGGGTATTTCCTATAATTCTAAGAAATTAATTATAATTACTAACTAATTCCCCCTAATAACTCTTAAGGGGGTCTAAAATTTCTTTAAATTTACTAATTATTATAAGGTCTTTATATTTTAGTATAATATAATTATAGAGTTATTAATAAAGTTAATAAAGAAGAATACTCCCTTTAAATAAGTATTAAAGTAATAGTAAGTATTCTAAAAATTAAAATAACTCTTTATAATAAAACTAGTACTCTACTAATTTAACTTAAATACCTTAATAATAATAAAAATAAATTACTCTAACTTTATACTAAGAGATATATTAACTTAGAAAAATAAATAAGGTACTAAGTACTTAATAACTTTCTATTTATAATATTTCTCCCCTATTAAATATAATTACCCTATTTAGAATAAGGAACTTTTAATAATATTATTCTACTTAAGAGTATAAAGAATAAAGTTAGGGAGTATTAAGAAATTTAAAGTACTTATAAATTATAAGAGTTTTAAGTACTTTATAAAGAAATAATACTTTATAAAAAAGTAGAATTAGTAAACTAAGGAGTTAATTAAGTATAACTTCTATCTTAAATACTAACTTAGTACTTAAGTAATAATCCCTAATACTCTCTTATACTAGGAGTAAAATACCCCTAAGAGCTAGAATAATAACTAATAATAAGGGTAGGTAATTTAAATTATCCCTAATAATACTTAACTTAGTAGGCCCTAAGTAGGCTATATAGGAGTTAATAGTACCTAGATCTTTAAGAATAAACTTAATTTCTAGGAACTCTAGAATTATATTATAAAAAAGAATACTTAGTACTAGTAAGTCTATATAATTATTTATTAGGGGAATTATAATCTCCTATTAAACCTCTACCTTAAAATATAAATTATAAAGTATAAAATAAATACTCTAAGTAAGTTAATATTTTAGGGGAAATTATAAATTCCTAGTAATAATAATATAAACTATCCCTTAAATAAGTTTAGGATAAAGTTAGTATAGGAATTCTATAACTCTAGTATTATAAGTTACTTAGGGAGGAATAATACCCTAGAAATTATAAGTAGGAGGTTCTATTAACTAGGGTAGTCCTAAATAGTATAATAATTTATAAAAAACTATAATATATATAGAGGGGTCTATATTTAAAAGTAAATTAAAAGGAGTTTTTTAAAGCCCCTCCTAATACTTAATTAATTATATTCTAATCTCTCTATAAACTTTATTATTAATTTTCCTCTAATAAAGGGAAGGAAGAGTTATTATTTATAAATTATTATAAACTACTTAAATAAATCCTTAACTCTAAAGAAAATAAATATAATAAAGGCTAAAACTTATACGTAGTAATTCCTTACTTATTATTACTACTTCTATAGAATACTATAATTTATTATTAATAATAGGGAGTTAAATTAGGTAAATTACTTTTAAAAGGAGTTCTATAAATTAATAAATATAACTTACTTACTAAATACTAAGTACTATTTATAAATAAATAATAATATAAAGTAATATAATTAGGAGATCTAGGCTATATTAAAAGCCTTTATTTATTAATTCTAGAATAATTAAGGGGACTTATTATTTATTATTTAATTAGTACTCTATAATTAATAATATAGTTTTATTAGGATAATACTTTTCTTTATAGAGTATAAGTACTATATTAACTTAATTCTAATAATAGAGGAGGTTATTAGGGTACCCTCTAATAGAGAAATAATAACCTAGTAATTAATTAATTAAATTAAATTAATTATAGAATTTATTTATATAGAAATAGTATTTATATAATAAAGAACTAAGAATTAAGTTAATAAAAAGTAATTATTAATAGAGAAGTACTAAGTAAGTAATAAAGTATAATTAAATATAATTAATTATAAATCCCTATAATTAAGTAAAAAGTTCTCTTAATTATATTATAAATATAAAGTAGTATAGGTAATATTCCCCCTTATAATAGAATTTAATATACTAGGCTTTATATACTTAAAATTCTATATAGACCTCCTCTAAAGAACTATTAATAACTTCTTATTTAAATAAATTATAATAAATATATAATTACCTCTTATTATAAATAATAATAATAAGGTTAAATAAGAGGTTAAGAATATTCTAGTAATAAAATTCTATTAAGTAAGTAAAGAGTAGTAGAGAGAGGCCCTTATAAAGTAAGTTAAGTATATAGACTTAATATAGGAGCTAGTAATTATAATAGTAGAGATAGTGGCCCTAGAGTAGTTTAAGGAGAAGTATAGGGATATTATATTAAATAATAGTAACCTAGTAATTACTCCCCCCTAGAATAGGAGAAAGGGAGGGGGGTAATATTATAGGCTATACTTAAATAATATTAGCCTGGGCTTTACCTATACTTACTTACCTAGTTCCTACCTAGTACTCCTCTAGTGGGCCCTTACTAGGCCCCTTATATATAGACTTTTTATCTATTATAGGAAACTTCCCTTTTCCCTCCTTAGTTCTAAATAAATAGTATTTTATATACTCTTTAGGCTAAATAAGCCCAGGCCTAGCCCTTTATAATAATTTACTATATTTATTCTCTCTAAAATTAAAATGAATATTTAAATACTTTATAAGAGTAATAAATATAAAAAATAAGAAATATAAGTATTCTTTAGAATATATTAAGAATATATATTTAATATATTAGGTATTTAATTTACTTTTAATTCTAGAGTAATAATTTACTTATTTAATAAAAAATATTAAGAATATAAAAAAGCTTCTTAAATATAAAAAGTAGAATACTATAATAAAATTTAATTTTATAATATAGGGAAATAAGTTTTTTAAGTACTAAGAGAAAAAAGAGGTACCTATATAAATTATTATTAGAATATACTTTAAATATAATACTAATATAATATAGCCTCTCCTAATTTAGGTTTCCTATAAGAGGTCCAAGAATACTACCTAGAATATAGCTATTAAGGCTTTATAAAATTAGTCTTACTTTAAAATTAATAAGTAGTCTTACTCTTATAAATTCTATAAATACTCTACTATTAATATATATTACTACTCTAATTTACTTTAAATATATCTCTAATATATTTAATTTATTATAACTTTACTTTTATAAAGTATACTTATATTAAGGTAATTAAGGAGCCTTATATTAAGCCTACTATAAATATTATTAGTAATAATAATAATAATAAATTTTAATACTATATAAACTAACTATATAATACTACTAAAACCCCTAATAACATTAATAATAATAGTATTAATAAGTATAATAATAATAATAATAGAGAAGTTATTAATTAGGGTAAAATAAAGACTTAATTATATACTAAATATAATTTAATTATAATTTAGTAATAATTAATTAGTTCACAATTTATAGCCTAAGGGGCTAAAATTAATAATTTAGATTATATAAAATTTATGGATAATGTGTGACTTACTGTGGTACAAGCGGCTAAAAGTGGAGGGGGGTAAGGTCAGCTTTTGCGGGGGGGTAAGGTGAGGTACAGGCCGGAGAAAGAGCACTGCGTGACTGCCTGGATGATTGTTCCACGTTGCTGGGAAAGAAGAGCGAAAGACATGGGTCTCAGAGGCAGGGATGGCAGGTAAGGTACGGGAGACAACGAGAAGAAGAAAGTGGAAAGTGCCGTAAATCTCATCTCGGGTCGGACGGGTCATAAATATGCCAGGCCTGCCCCTACCTACCTTACACACCAGGAACCCACCCAATAAGCTATTGCGGCTACGCTATGCATCCAGGGTTGCAAGAACTACAATAAATGAACCTTGGGCGAAATCTAGCCAACCCAGCACGCAAAAGTCCGATTACCAACGCTACACACCCATCCCGGATCTGCCATCCCGTCTCCCTAGGTTTTTCGTCCACCTCAGTTTCTTCCTCTGACGGTTCCGTCTTACACACAGCGATTCACCCATTGGCGGTGACAAATAAGCCGTTGGGCGAAAAAACCAATTGACGCCGAGAGGATTCGAACCCATCTCGCTTACTAAGTACCCGTGACGATCCAGGCTAAGTATTGAATTGTACTTCGGCTCGTTTAGAACTGTCCAGCCATGCGAACTGCCCAATCCCTTCCATCCTATCAGAGGATTATATCTCGTCGTTGACGACAGATGCACACAATCTTACTTTCCATCTCGAGGTGCCCCGGCTATTTCCAGGCGGAAGGCCGCGTCCACAGTACTGGCTTCGTCTGAACCATAGGGAGTCTTGGACGTCGTGCAACTCTAAAATGACTTCATCGTCTGTCTACCTTGGCCTCGATCATCAGGCCTTACTCAATCAATGACCTCCCAATCCGATGGTGGAAAATCAAGCAAAACATGAGGTCCTTTCGTAGCTCCCTTTCACATTCTTTCGACCCCTCCGTCGTGAGAATTCTCCTTATCTGATCTCACTAACCTCTCTATCAGCTACTGCTGCTGCTGCTGCCGCCGCGGAATCCGGCTGACCCACAGCAGTTCATTGGATAAGAGACCTAGGGACTGAACGTCCTCCTATTGACAACTTATCAAGCAAGCGTCTCACATCATCGTGAGCGACGTCGCAGGAATCCTGACATCTGACGTGAGACGGTTGATGTCAGATTCTCCCGGTCCGGCTGTGGCTCTGAATACGCGGTTGCCAGGGACAGGTGGAAAATAAGGAAAGCCAATTGCTAACTTCCTGTTATTCATTACCGTAGGATTTGCTCCGAATTTATCCGGATGTATAATACTACTTACCTCAACGTACCTATCAATTGAGCTCTCGCACTGTAAGCACTGCAGACTTGGTGGGCCTAGCGTCCACAGACTATGTTCTAGGTAGTCTGCGCCGCACGGTGTTTGAACCTGCCTGATCTCCCCTCATTGCGTGCGACCTTTTTGGTTTTGGCTTTTCGCGTTTGCAGCTCCAATCTACAACACCACATTAACCGTCTCGTCCCATCTGTCATTTCGACACGAGGATTGCTTACATCGTGGCAGCTATGGTAGACGCTGCGCCTCAACCAAAGTCCATCCTTCGAGGACACAAGGCCCAAGTCCATGCCTTAAGCTTCATTCGTGGTAATGAGCGCCTGGCTAGCGGCGATGCTGAAGGCTTCGTCGTCCTCTGGGACCTCACCATAATGCGCCCGACAGCCGTCTGGAGACCACACGAGAATGCAATTTTGGGCATTGAATCATGGGGAAACAACTGCATCATCACGTTGGTTCCAATTCTTTTTTAGTTTGTCAGCCTTGTAGTCCTAGTTTCTAACGCCTGCGCAGTCATGGCCGGGACCACAGGCTCGTCGTCTGGCAGCTGAGCCCCGATGACGAGGTCAATCTGAGCAAGAAGTTGCCCTTGGACGAGACGGCAGAGTGTAGACCGCAGCCTCGGATTCTTAACACGATTGACGTCAACACCATGAATTTCTGCTCCTTCGCGTCTTGTGCGCCTCGCGCCACTGACGGCCCCGAAGCCACGAAGAACTTGTTGCTGGCGGTGCCTAATACGCTAGCTTCTGAATCGGTAAGCCTGTTTTCCCGTTGTCCTTCTGTCTCCGACATCAAGCCCGGCTCGTTCTGTTGCCGTGCATGGAACCTTCCGGAATCTGACCCGAAAGCCGCGCCTATCTGCAGGTCGACATCTACGAATTACCTTCGCACAAGCGACTTCACACGGTCAAATCCAGCGATAAGAATGGAATGGTTATGGCCCTTGCCCTACTGTACGTCGACCGAGCATCGCCTGCAGCCGCATCCGCCAATGGCATCCTGACCCTCGTCGCCGCGTACGAGAATGGCTTGGCAACGGTTTTACAGCTCATCGCTGGTGGAACGTGGAGTACTGTCTACATTTCCAAGGTCCACCAACAACCCATTCTTTCGCTCGACGTCGACCCGGCTCGGAAATGGTTTCTTACCTCCGGCGCGGACGCCGTGGTGGCGAAGCACCTTATCCCCGGCCCGCAGTGCGCTATTGACGACCACCAGCTCGTCCAGCAACCACTGAAGATCTCAAACACCAAGCACGCAGGCCAGCAGGGTTTACGCATCCGGGACGACGGTCGCATATTTGCTACCGCAGGGTGGGATTCCACGGTGCGCGTCTACTCATCCAAGACACTGAAGGAGGTGGCGACCCTCAAATGGCACAAAGTGGGATGCTATGCCACTGCTCTTGCCAACGTGTGCGCCAATCCACAGGAACGAGCGACTTCAAGCGATCCCCGCGAGGTCCTCCCCCGCGATCTCGCCTCTCAATCAGGGCAACTGAGCGTCAAAAACAGGCGCATCCTCCAAGCGCAAACCGCCCATTGGTTGGCTGCTGGGAGCAAGGACGGCAAAATATCACTCTGGGACATTTTCTGAGGCCTTTGCCTGGAGAAGGAATCGTACCAGACCTGGCTTTCAATGCCGTTGTCAAGCTTTGGTAAGACCTATTGCTTAGCGCGTAGCCTAAGGATGACACCCGACCTCTGTCATGGGCTTTTGTCCGCCCAGCTGTCTCCCGAACGCCCGCCTGAATCGGCCCGCATTGGAGCAAGAAGCAATCTCCTTCCCTCAGCATTGCCAGCTTAATGCACAACTGTTACGCGCTGCCATGTCGTCTCAGGCATTGGGCAATGGCCCCCTATCGCCAGTTCTGTCTCTAATGATCCTGTCAGCGCCTGGTACACCACTGGCTCATCTAACGTGCTAGTGCCACCAAGCAAAGACAGATATGGTGAAGCATCTATATCGTTCGGATAAACAATCGCACATGGAGCGTGTGCGCCCACTGGTAGCTGACGTGAGAGTATGGTGGAACTCTGCACCGTTGCATCCATCGCTCGCTGAAGCAACGTCCCCAGGTGCATGCCACAGTGTTGATGAATTAGGCCACATCCAGAAACGATTTCCAAGAACAATGACGACCGGCACAAGCAAACTTCCAAACCCAGCGGTGCCGCTATTTGTGGAGGAACACTGGGCAATGCGGAAGACCGCGGTAGAGTAGCGCTTGTGACATCTGAAGCCCCAACAGTATATAAAGGATGATCGCCCGGCTGGTCATCTGGTATCTAGAAGAATACTCTTCAGCTCTTTGATCCAAATCTACCAGAAGCATCTCTAAAAAAGTCCACCTCGCAACACCCCCGAGAAAGCGTAAAAATGTCGGTTATTGGCGAGGAATACAAGAACGTCGGCGCTCAAGGCATGAATGCCTACGCCGCGCCCTCTCTTTTCCAACCTCACAAGGCTCGCCAGGCCATCCGTGACGCACACGAGAAGAAGATTCCTCCTTTAATGTGCTACTACGCCGGCCTCAGTTCTCTCCCAATCACGCGTTTCCTGGCTCCCATGGGATATGATGCTGTCTGGATCGACTGTAAGTACGACCACACGATATAGGCACTTTATATGAAGCTGACAGTATCTAGGGGAGCACACTTCTTGCAATGTTGAGACCATGACGTCGGTAAGTTCCTTGTCCTCAAGCTCTCTTTTCATGAGACGACCAGACTAACAGCCCACAGATGGTTCATGAAGCTATCTTCATGAGCCAGGGCCGAACTATTCCCTGGGTCCGGTAAGCGTCGTCAACGGCCCGCCTACTTCAAGGATATAATGCTGACCTGCCATCTCAGCATACCCGGCCACGACCACGCTGCCATCGGCTACGCCCTCGACTGCGGGGCCAGCATCGTCATCCCCCAGGTCGAGACGGTTGAGCAGGCTAAACACGTCCTCTCCTCCGCCAAGTATGGCACCAAGCAGAACGGAACCCGCTCTGCACCCCCCTTTCGCCTCGTCCCCTTCCTCACCGATGCCCCTTACGACGCCAAGAGCGACATTCATAAGTGCGTGAACAACCAGGCCGCCGTCATGATCCAGATCGAGACTGCCGAGGGTGTGCGCAACCTCGACTCAATCCTCACGGAGTGCCCGGATATCGACGTCGTCTGGCTCGGCTCTCTAGACGCTCGCGTCAGCATGAACTTGCCCGCCAACATAATGGGACCACAGGAGGAGCCCGAGTGGCTCGAGATCAAGAAGCTCTTCTTTGATACCCTCGACAAGCACGAGAAGCCGTATGCCGGCTTCGCGTACGCAAGCCCGCCTTTTGGCAGCCCTGAGGCGCTCAAGGAGGCTGCCAAGCGCATGAGTCTGATCTGCATGTCGGCTGATGTGGTGCACCTCTGCGCGATGGCTCAGGACTTGCAGCAGGCTAGAGAGCTTGTTGCACCCCTGGTACAGAAGAACGGATCCAACGGCGAGAATGAGAAGAAGGCGGGAAACGGCGAGAATGGAGAGAACGGCAAGTAAGCCGAATGATTACATGAAAACCTGTTCTAAGACTTAGACAGCTATACCCCTGAATTTGCATGAAGAAACCTTTTCCGCGACGTATGGCCAGTAGCCTTGGATTTTGTTGGACTTGCTAGGCTATGTGTTGTTTGACGAGCTATGACATAGCGGGTTGCGAATCCTCTTCTCAAATCTTGTCTCTTCCTCCACACGGGTATGGAAAGTCCTTTGTTGTCATTTCTTTGCTCTGTTCTAGTGCCAGCAATGCATATGAGATAATTAGCAGTTTTATTCTACCAAAGCCTTCGAGTTGACGTGGGATTCCGGGGCCACGTGGGTAGGGTGCATCTTCAGCGAATTCGAACTTATCAATACGGAATCGAGACTCTCCTTCGTCTGCAGCTTTAAGGGTGTTCGGCTTACATGAAAGGAAAGCACCGCCTTCCCACAACACGCGATTGCTCTCTCCGCACATGCACCTTCTCAACAGGCAAGGGAAGAGATGAAGAGTCTAACTTTCCTTCTCAACGAAAATGAGTTATTGATCCGTGGCCATTCCTCATTTCCATAAAAGCCTTCCCCATCCATCTCCGCCTTTCCAACTTCTATGCCTCCTCATCATCGTGGATCGGTCTTCCAGCTCATCCCTACCTTATGCTGCGTCGGGCCCCTTCGATCAGGAACGATGGGGCCCTTAATGACCGGACTGTCAGGCTCTGCCTAGTCTTTCTAGGGCGGCACAATCTTCTGCTTCACCTTTTTGACTGCTGACTTGTTCTGTAGATGTTCTCGTCTTCGTCGTCATCCTCATGGTGGCGGTGGTGGTATTGGTTCTGGTGGGACCAATACTTACCGTCCAATTTTTGGAACTTGAATCCTTGAGGTTCTCATTTCTTTTTTCATTGAGTTACGTGCTGCGTGCATGGTCTTAAAGAAGAAAGTCAATTCCTGGAGACGCCCTCGTCCACCAAATGTCATCTCAGCCCAGTGTCCTTCGTACCTAATCGGGTTCCTTCCCTAAGAAATTCCACCACCTCTTTCCATGTCAGGAAGCGGCGTGGCTTGCTCAAGTGAGTGAGTTATGGTCGCCTATTCAGGGAACAACCTTCCTTCCACCTTGACTGATCGGGGCCACCTTGCAGTCCTATTTAACGCTCACGCTCTTACCTCGGCCTCTACCTCTTCCTGCCCCTGGACGTTTGACGCCCAAGTTATCGTGGAATGACTGCATGGTCTCGACGTTCCTCAAGTTGCCGGATCGCTACACATCTCAGCACAGCGATAACAACGTAAGTTTGAGACCATAAGCTGCTTGGCTGCCTCCTCACCTAAGCACCCTATCTCAGCCACGCCTGTTCTTCTCCAAGACCATGCACACGGCACAGAGCTTAGTGAAAAAAATGAAGGAAATCTCGAAAGGTTCATGTCCCTTCGCAAAACTCGTGTTACAGCGCAGTTGCAGCAACAACCTTAGCAATAAAAAGAGGTCCTGCGAAGAAGGTCAAAAGTCATCAGCAAACGCGAGCAAAAGATTATGCCACCCCCGGAAGTAGACAAGTGTGAGTGTCTAAGGGCGGAAACGAGCCGATAGTGCGGTGACTGGTCTGGTCAATGGGCCCCGACACTTTTGATCGATGAAGCCCGACGCGGCGCGAGGATAGGCGTGAAATACCGATCCACGATGTGAGAAGGAGGAGAAAAGAGAAATCCGCCAAGTCGTAAGGCCGTGTTGCAGGTGAGTCACGGCATCGTTGTCGAGCAAGCCACCATGTCTAAGTAAAGCGCTTAGATGAACAAGCATGGAAGGAACTCGAACAAGTATGTGCAGCAAAAAGTGAGCAAGGTGTCACCCAACCCGCTAGAACAGGATGTCAATGATAATCGCCACACCTTAAGGGCCCATGGCTTGCATTCAATTCGGCCAGGCCCCCCGTGCCGCAGGCTGCAGGCTGGAATTCATGACGCTGCTGGTGGGCAGGACAGATGGTTGATTAATAATAAGATGCCAGGATTCAAGCTTATGCCAACCGCCACCAAGAAGCACGTGACGCCCTTGATAACAGAGGACCCCGCCATCCTTATCTCGAATTTTTTTTGGATTCGACGTCAACCCCGCCATACCGCTGCCCAAAATTACCATACCCCCGTTCAGCGCCCTTCCAATTCCTCAATAATTCGACGAAAATCACGGGGGCAACAGGGAAATTACAATAAACATGACGGCCGCCACGATTCTCTGCTGCAACTGCGGCGCTCCTATTGATGGCACCACCGCTGCCAACGCCCTATGCTACGACTGCATCAAGCTGACGGTGGATATCTCATCCGGCGTCCAGCGCGAAGCCACCCTCAACTTCTGCCGAGACTGCGATCGCTGGCTTCTTCCTCCCAGCAGTTGGGTCGTTGCCGCACCCGAGTCCCGCGAGCTTCTCGCTCTTTGTCTAAAGAAACTCAGGGGCCTCAATAAGGTCCGCATCATCGACGCTTCCTTTGTGTGGACCGAGCCGCACTCGAGACGAGTAAAGGTCAAGATCACAATCCAGGACGAGGTCCAGAGCGGCGTTCTCCTTCAGCAGGCCTTCGAAGCAGTCTATATCGTCGCATACCAGCAATGCCCCGACTGCGCAAAGTCATACACCGCCAACGTCTGGCGCGCATGCGTCCAGGTCCGACAAAAGGTCTTGCATAAGAGGACGTTCCTCTACCTCGAGCAGTTGATCATGAAGCACGGAGCGCACAGGGATACGCTGAACATCAAAGAGGCAAAGGATGGAATCGACTTTTTCTTCTCCGCAAGGAATCAGGCCGAGAAGTTCGTCGACTTCCTCAACTCTGTCGCACCATGCCGCGTCAAGAAGGCACAGGAGCTCATCTCACAAGATGTCCACACAGCCACAAAGTCTTACAAGTTCACCTTCTCGGCCGAACTTATTCCCATTTGCCGTGACGACTTGGTTGCCATGCCCATCAAGCTGGCCAAGTCCTCCGGTAATATTTCGCCCCTCAACATCTGCTATAAGATCGGAACGGCAGTATACCTCCTCGACCCCAACACCCTTCAAACAGCAAGCATTCCCTCAGACATATACTGGAGAGCGCCATTTACTTCTCTGGCGGATGTCAAGTCTCTGGTGGAGTTTATTGTAATGGATATCGAGCCAACTGGTATCACGAAGGGCAAGTGGCATCTTGCTGAGGTGCAGGTTATGCGCGCGGCGGACCTGGGCGTCAATGATAAGACATACTTTGCCAGGACGCATCTGGGCGGTCTTCTCCACGCTGGAGACTCCGTCATGGGCTACTTGCTCACAGGCACCAACTTCAACAACCCCGAGTTCGACGCCATCGAGGAGTCGCACGCCTACGGTTCCACGATACCCGACGTCATGCTCGTCAAGAAGCACTACCCGCGAAAGAGGAAGAACCGCAGCCGCAACTGGAAGCTCAAGCGCATGGCCAAGGACGAGGGCGAGCTGCTTCCCAAGAAGGCCGACCAAGAGCGCATGGACGAGGAATACGAACAGTTCCTTCGCGACGTCGAAGAAGATGACGAGTTCCGTTCCACCATGGCCATCTACCGCGCCCAGCAAAAGGCGAAGGCCGTCGACCCAGATGCCATGTCCATCGCCGAGACCGAAGACGACGAGGAGGCGCCGCGCGTCGACATGGATGAGCTTCTCGAGGACATGGATGAACTGCAGATTAATGATCAAGCTTAATCGGCGGAGTAGGGGGCGTAGTGTGTGTGCGCGGCGTGTTTGCGGGATGTCCCCCGACGTTTGCGGTCCTGGCGGGGTGTTAAAGGTTAAATGCCCGTCTGCGGGGGGAGGAAATCTTTCCTCTCTAAGAGTACTATGGTATGAGACAGGGCCTGAGCACCAATTGTTTTCTCGCGGCAGCAAAAAAAGAGGAAAAGTCAAGGGTATCTCCAAAAAGGGATGGGACGGTTAAGGCTGGGCAAGGCGTGTATGCATCAGATACCTCGCACACGACGCAGCAAGGCGTTGCGTCGTCAGTCGGCAAAATAAAGAGAGACCACGCCGACCGCGTGGTCCATGCGATCGCCCCGTCTGTCCCTCTCTCTGTCCCTCGTCGTTATCGCCGTTGCCAATGGCACAACCGTTGGAGAGCTTTAGCCGACCTAGTCGGCGATGCGCCCTCTTCTAAACTCTATTATCACCGCCCGCAGCCTTACTCATGATTGTGCAGGAGGAGGCGTGCGCCTTCACGGCTCACTCACCCGCTCATCAATCAATCAACGGGCCCGCCCACTGCCGCACGTTCCCCCTATTTTGGCTTGTCGGCCTGGCCATCGTTATTCTACCTTCAGGGCCCATGACAATCGTCCATGCTTACCTGCACCAGGTTATCCCAAGGTGCCGACAGATTGGATCCCCGCCGGCCGAACTGTTTCTCATCGCCGGTTATTGATCGGACTGTGCGCTTTGTCGGCACTACGCGGAGAGGTCAGACGCAACGGCGTTCAACAGGCAACGCTGCGCGCCGGTCTTCGTTAGACGGCGAGGCTCCCCTACGTCGAGAACTTGCCCTTGCTCTTCTTCTCCTTCGCCGATGTCGCCGATGTCGTCTCAGATGAGTCCGATGGCGGCGGGAGGCTCTGCTACCAATTCCTACCCCAAAACAAACAGACAGGCCACGGCGCCGCGTAGACGCCGGCGCCTGGCTCGGCCTTCTTGTCCGCTCTGCCTACACCCCTCATTTGTTGTTTCCTCTTTCGACTACTTCCCCTGGCCGCGCCCGTATCAACACCTCCACCTCCTCAACCGCGCCGCCCGCGGGAGACATGATGAGACGAAGGGGGGTAGGGGGGACCATGCTCTTGGGTCGGCGCCGTAGGTTTGTTCGTGGGTGTGCGGACGCCGACGGACTGTTGCGGCTTAGGGCGGACTTTTATTTTATTTTTTGGTTTTGTCATGCGCGGGATGACGGTGGAGTACCCCGGCCGTACGTGCCGGACTGCTCCCATCTGAAGGTGATGGCTGCGACGACGGAGGAGAGGGTTTGGTTGCCGGCTTGGGGTGGGCGAGGTTTTGTTGGTGTTGGCGGGTGGGTATCCTGGGAGGGTGGTGGTGATGGTTTGCGATGACGAGGAGAGGGGATCTGCATATAGTGGGATCTGCATATTGTGGTGATCTTGACAGCTAGTAGTTCGACAATTTGTGTGGGTTATGGGTTGGGTGAATGAGGCTTGTGATATCGGTAGTTGTGAGGTTCTCAACGAAAGTACAACATCGCCAATACGAACAGTCACACAGAGATCAAAGGCTTGAAGTTTTGTAAGATGATTAAGTTGTCTACATGTCAAATTTGGTCTCCATCACTTTGACAAATGTGTCAAGATTAGAATAGAAGTCTCATTACAACAAATCATCGCCTCAACTGCCAAGAAGCCAGACTTGTATCATTGCAGACTCTTGGCAAGCTGGTGATCCATCACCGGCTTCTTGGCGACTTCGGGCGGACTCGCACCCTCGCGTACACTTCCCAGGTCACTAGGCCGTCTACCGATCTGGAGGAACCTTTTCATCCTATAATCGAGATGGATTATGCTTCAATTCCGACTAGACGAAACAGAAAAAGAGGGGGCAAGAGAGGGAGGGCCCAGTGCCACTGCCGAGGAACTACGTACACCCACGCCCTCAAGCTCAAAAGATCTTCCCCAGCACCCTCGCAACTTCCCCCGCCGGCTTCGCACCGCCCGCAGCCTCGCCGCCCTTCCTCTCCACCAAGGGTATCTGCTTGAACACCGTCCTCCTCTTCCCACCCTCGTCCCTAGTCGCGCCGGACGCTGCCGCCGCCGCCGTCGGTGGCTCCTGCTGCTGCTGCTGCTTCTCGCGCTTGGCCTTGGTAGCCGCGATACCGTCCAATACCCTCGCCCTCTCGACGTTGCGCACGAACTCCTTATTCTCCTTGCTAGCCTTTGTGATCTCGGCCCGCATCCTGCTCGTGCGCTCCGCGTTCTCGGCCGAGATCTGCTCCGTCAGATGGCGCCACTTGAAGCCCTTGAGGTACTTGAGCGTCCAGATGTCGTCTTGGTAGTAGGACCCCTTCTTGCCGCCGATGGTGCGCGCGTTGAGCAGCTCGCAGACGGCCTTTGCGTCCTTTTTGCGAACGAACTCGACCCAGCCCTCCGTGTACGACTTTTTTTTGTTGCCGCCGGCCTTGACGCGCCGCGCGTGCACGGCCGGGTCCTCGGGCGCGAGGAAGATGCGGTTGATCTTGCCGTAGGGCTCGAGGAGGGACCGCAGCTTCATCGGCTTCATGAAGGGCGGGATGCGCGAGATGTAGACCACGCCCGACTTTTTGACTGCTTCTTCTGTCGCGACGAGGTTCTTCTTCGTCAGGGGTTTGGAGATGTCGGGGAGCTCGGATGCGGATTTTGGCTTTTTGCGGGCGGCGGTTGAAGGGTCTTGGTCTTCGTTGTCGGAGGCTGCGTCCTCGTCGTCCTCATCGTCGGCGGCGGCGTTCTTTGTGGTTTCGCCCTCCTCATCGCTGAAGTCGTCTTCGTCGTCCGAGTCGACTCTACGTCTTTTTGCGCTGCGACCACCCTTGCGCAGCTCCTCGGCCTCGGAGTCGTAGCCTTGGTCAAGGTCCTCTTCGCTGTCGTCGGCGTCAAGGAACTTGTTTCGCTTCTCGGGTGGCATTTTGGGTGATGTGTATATCAATGTGTACAAGGTCCTACTCTGATCGTTCCGTTGTCAGCTCGTGCCGTTTCCGTACCGCGTTGCTTGGTGTCCAATTGTCGTTGCAGACCCTGGACAAATACGATAATGCACCAGCCGTGAAGTTGCTGCAAAATAAATTCTAGTGGGTCCCCGATCGATTGTCCACTATCTGACCTGATTACCTTATCCCGTTATCGGCTTATCGGGAGCGCGCCCGGGCGCGCTCCGGGCGGGGCCCTTCTGACATCCAGTGCCCCTCGTTGCCCCTCCAGCCCCTCAATGACGACTCGTGTTCAAGAAGGGGAATATCTAAGTCACGAATTGCCTCTCAATCATTGACAACCTGCTCTCTATTTTTTTCTTCTCTTCAACGTAATTATACCCCAGTTAGAACCGCCAACATGTCCGTCGAAGTCCTTACCACAATTTCCCCGACCACCAACGAGCCCATCATCACCCGCAACGGCATCTCTCAGGCCGACTTAGATGAGCTCCCCAACACCGCCACCAAGGCTTTCGAGTCCTGGAGGAAGACATCCCTGGCCGACCGCCAAAAGGTCGTCAAGACGGCACTGAAGCTCCTCTCCAACAAGAAAGATGAGCTCGCCCAGGAGCTCACCGTCCAGATGGGCCGCCCCATCGCCTACACCGGCGTCGAGGTCGCCACCGCCGTGAAGCGCGCCGAGTACCTCCTCAAGATCTCCGATGAGGTCCTCAAGGACACCGACGGCGAGGCTGAGAAGGGTTTCAAGCGCTTCATTCGCAAGGTTCCTGTTGGCCCGGTTCTCATCATCTTTGCCTGGAATGTACGTTAATTCCTCCGACTTGGCGTGACCTTTGCGTATGGCGACACATCTGAGACATCGTGAACATGCTTCACGCTTACGCCACGGCCATCATCCCTGACCGGTTTTTTTTTTCTAACACCACCGCCCTAGTACCCTTATCTCATTCTCGTCAACTCCCTTATTCCCGCCCTGTTGGCGGGTAACAGCGTCATCCTCAAGCCCTCACCGCAGACCCCCACAATTGTCGAGCGGGTATCCAAGGTCTTCGAGGAGGCCGGCCTCCCCGCCGGCGTGATCCAGTACTTCCACTGCGGCTCGCCGACACTGATCGAGTCCATCGTGCGCAACCCAAAGATCAAGCTCGTCGCCTTCACGGGCTCCGTGGCCGGCGGTCTGGCCGTGCAGCAGGCGGCGTCGGACCGGGTCGTCAACGTGGGCCTGGAGCTCGGCGGCAAGGACCCGGCGTACATCCGCGGGGATGTCGACATCGACTGGGCGGCGGCCGAGATTGTCGACGGCGCCGTATTCAACTCGGGCCAGAGCTGCTGCTCCGTGGAGCGGGTCTACGTCGCCGACGAGGTCCATGACGCCTTTGTCGAGGCCGTGCAGAAGGTGCTCAAGGGGTACGTGCTCGGCGACCCCTTTGACAAGGGCACCCACGTCGGCCCCGTCATCTCGAAGCGCTCCAAGGAGGCCATCGAGACCCACGTCAAGGACGCACTCGACAAGGGCGCCAAGGACGCTACGCCCGAAAACGAGTCGTTCGCCAACCCGCCGCCCAAGGGCAACTTTGTGAAGCCGACGCTGCTGACGGGCGTGGACCACTCGATGACGGTGATGACGGAGGAGACGTTTGGCCCGGTCATTCCGGTCATGCGCGTCAAGAATGACGCCGAGGCTGTGAGGCTCATGAACGACAGCGAGTTTGGCCTCACGGCGAGCATCTGGACCAAGGACACGGACCGCGGGTACGAGATCGCGGACCAGGTGGAAGCGGGCACCGTCTTCGTTAACCGGTGCGATTATCCCAGCCCGGTAAGTTCCATTTTTCTTTCTTTCTTGTCACACACTTTCTGCGTGGAACAGCATTACTGCCCGTTCAGTTCTGATCAACCGATCTGCGTCTCAATGCTCGGATCGGTAGCGACTCATTTTGTTTACCGTTGGCGGCGGGTTTTCCACCCATTGTCCGTCCGGGATCCTCCGTGACACCGTTCCTGAGCCTTGCTCGTCGCACTAGAGCCGAGATCTCACCTGTTGGATGGGTTGTCATTTGTTCCTTTGAGCAATGCTGCGCCGCCCTCTCGGTTGTTTGTGTGTTTGGGAACTGCCGTTCAAATTTCCCGTTACTAGTGACGTCGTTTTTCCTTCCTCTTACGCCCTTGCAAGCCACCTTCGCAATCTGTTACATCTGACAAACCATTCCAGGACCTAGCGTGGACGGGATGGAAGAACTCGGGCAAGGGACAGACGCTCAGCCGCTTCGGCTTCGATCAGTTCGTCAAGCTCAAGAGCTACCACTTGAAGGACTACCCCAAATGAGTGATGGTGTGAGGGGGAAATGAGACGCGGCAAAGCACGCACGAGCCAGTATACGATCGGATTCCACTTATTGACAGCGGCACCGGCTGGGAGGCGGAGGTGGGAACCGGGCGGGATGGGATACTGGCACACAAGGGAATGGCTTTTTGGCAGAAAGATTGGGATGAGTACTACCGCAGCCTCCCCCATCGCGGCATTTGACTTGGGCGCCTGGTCAGGCTGGGCTGAAGGATGGGAAACAAGGGACCCGTAGAGTTTGTAGCCTCGCAAAAAAAAAGTTTTGGTTTGACTAGGCATTGCAAGGCGTGCAAGGCGTGGGCACGGACAGCCTACTCAGTGGTCTGACGGCTCTTTGCATCACGAGCGACACCAACATGGTATTTCGAATGTGAGTGTCTCGAACTTTGCGTGAAAGTATGTTCGGTGAAGAGATCGGAGATGGGGGTGTAGGCGGTGCGACGGATTACGGAGCAACGATTCTGACACGAGTACGGCCGACGGATCTGAAGTAGGGAGTGCGGCTGATGACATCGGAGGAGGTGGTGGTGGTGATGTATGTGAGAGGGAGTGTGCCACGATCTCCCCGAGGTTTGCCTTACTCTGACACTGACAACGACGAGACTAATGGTATGCTCAACGATCGGGAGCGGGACTTTTTCTTACCACGTCGCCTTCACTTCAGCTTCGGGGTTGTCTCAATCATGGGTGATGGAGGGGAGGCCCGATCAGCCCAACGCTTTTCGACGATCAGATCGCGTTGGATGGCATGGTATGGCATGGCAAGGCAAGGCACGGGCGCGTGTATTTTTGGTGTCTTGTGTGTTCTGCCAAACCCCTGCATGCGTCCCCGACGGCCCAACGGCTCGCACTCTCGTTGGCAGCGGGCTCGGGAGAGAGAAGGGAGAGAAAAGGGAGAGAGAAAGAGAGAGACAGAGAGAGGTTCACCACACCCTTCCTTCGTGACGACGCCGAAACCGAGTAAGTCACTGGCTGCCGACGGAAGGGAGAAGTTTGGCTGGCCGTGGGTACACGTCCGAGAGCGTAAAGCCACCTAGTAGTTGTGTGTGGTATCCAGACACGTTACCAAAAGAAATTAAACTTCGTCTGGTTCTCGCTGCAAGACCACGCGTGGTTCATGAGATGAACACGGCCGTAGAGGCGAAGACACTCGTGTTCAGCTACGAGGCAGAGAAAGAAAGAGAGAGAGAGAGAGACACACACACACCCAAAACGTGGAAGGCAAGAAGACCTTTGAAACCTGACAACCCGCGTCTGGCCTGCGACAATACAACGAGAGCGAAAGCGGCTAAGCTGCGAGACTGGCGATGATCGCGACAACGTTTCTTCCTCGCTGCTTCAGGCAGCTGTGCTGTATAGAGTTTGAGGCTACGTTTGGGTGACAAGTCATGTAAGAAAAGCAAGGAAGTGTCCCCCTTCCCGAGTACCGCTCCTAAACCTCTCTTTCGTGCGCGATACGAGATCGGTTTACGAGGGCCTCCTATCGCAGTAGTCGGACACTTCGTCTTTCGACTCGGACTAACAGGACTTTCTTAAGTGTTGGAAGGTGGGAAAAGGCTCCCTCCCTCTCTCTCTCTCTCTCACACACACTCTCTCTCCATATGTGTCTCTACTTAGTCAGACAGTCAATATGCTGGGCAGACGAGACGCAATCGCACTCACAACTTCAAGCAGGACGTGCATGAGAGAGGATTAACGTTACGGCCGTCTGGTGTGGCGAATTGCAAGAGAAAATTGCAGGGTCCAGCGTGTATTCTCTTTGCTAGTTTCTTTGACGGGGCTATGATACGTCGAGAACGACTTCAAACTCTATACTCGCCCGTGTACGTGTGTCAAGTGGGAAGAAAAAAGGAAGAAAAAAAAAAAAAAGGAAAGCAAAACCCGACTGCGCCGCAAACCGTTCAGAGAATTTCAAAGGAAAGGCAGCGAAGAAAGAGACTCTCCGAAACTCTCTGGAAGAACGTTGCAAGTCGGCCGCCGCAAAGAGGTGTAAGTGTGGTTACCGAGTAAGAAAAGACCTCGAGCTATCCATCTCCCGGCCGAAGAGGCGCGGGAGAAATCTCGGGAAGAGGATGTGACGGGTTGTGGGTGACCAATCACCATAACCACTTCAAAGGGAGTAGAGATAGGCAAGAAGGCAGTTGATTGTCAGTTTCGCGTTGGAACGGTTGGGGGCTTGAGGAGTCGAGATGTCCGCAAGCGGAATGTTGCGATGTTTCTGCTGTGGTAGCGTAACGATGGACCGTCTACCAACAGTGGGCGAAACGCACAACGCCAACATCTTCACCCCAGGACAACTGCCGTATTCAGCCATGAAAAGCCTTGTCTCTGTGTTCTACAGTAGACTCGATTCCCCTCCTCCTCTCCCCGCTTTCTGGATCGTGATATCGTAAAGTGGGTGGTTTGGATGCATTGGGATGAGGGCCCCACAGCTGTCAGAGGGGTGGTCCAATGATACCCAGTCCCACGGCACGCTAGGGAGGCGCCGTGGCGCTGTTGTGACAGCCGAAGCCGGCGATTTGGTCGGGCTTCTACGGACCCTACCTCAACTAAAGACAGCGCTTTGGGGCCTGCGTGAGTGCGAGCTCGTTAGCGGTGGTGGTGGTGTCCTGTGGTGAGCGGGAAGGGTGCGGTTTACACCTCACCTTACCCCCCCGCAAAAGCTGACCTTACCCCCCTCCACAGCACTAAACCGCCTTAGGCAGTCGCGCCGCCACGCTATACCCAATTAAGGGGGGGCAGCCGACCTCTGAAAAG
>JAXISO010000434.1:0-24158 GCA_036785465.1 Colletotrichum agaves | reverse complement strand
ATAAGTTATAAATAAGGGGTAAGGGAGGTAGAGGAATAAAGGGAGAAGTATAGAATTTAGTGGGATTAGTAAGGGAGGGTAAGAATTATTAAGAATTATTAAGGGAGGAGAATAGTCCTATTAAATCCAAAGTAGAAGAATAATTTTCAAAATTATTATAAAATAGTTAAAAAAGAAATATAAATTATATATTTATAATTATTTAAAGAATTAAGAGTATATAATATAGTAGGAACTTTATTAGTACTAAGGAGAATTAGAAACTTTATTTAAGTAGGGCTAATAAGGTTATTATAGGATAAACTAAGGTATTAACTATAGATTAGGGGATTTAAAACTTCACTTAGTTAATATATAGTTTAATACTTTAGAGAGTGGGATATAAAAGGGGAGACCAAACTATTACCTTCTAAATCTATTATCTCTATTAATATAGTACTTAATTATAGAGGGAGATTTAGAATTACTCTAGGATAAATATTATCTCTTTAATTTAGGAAGTAATAAACTTTACTAATTTATAGTTTATTATATTATAGTATAATAATAAAATTAATTATTAATTAGTATAGAATTCACTATACTAATTAGTTCTAATACTTTAGTAGTAGAGATAATAAGTCTATTATATATAAAGTAAAAGTAAGTTTTTAATTAAGGTAAATTATCTAGAGAGAGAGGCCTTAAAGGAAGGAATAATATCCAGTTAAGAAGAGTTATATATAGTCATGTGTGGATCATATAACTACCTATGTGACCGCTGGAGTATTTGCTCTGAAGCCTCGGATCTGTATGGGATCTGGTAATGTGGGCGAATATCCCAATAATTATAATAATTAACTTTATAATTAAGTAATATAATTATTAGGGCTTTATAAAGTCTCTCTCCTTTATTAATAATAACCTAAAATATTAATAAAACTTCTATAGATATTATAATTATAATAAAGTAGGTTATATTTTATAGAATTACTTAAATTAGAGAAAGAATACTCTTATAAGGGTTTTAAAAATTAAATTATTTATAAATAATATTAATAAGAACCTAGGGAGTAATTATAACTCCTTAAATAATAAAGAATTAGGAGAAAATTAATTCTAATATAAAGTTAAGTATTAGGGCTAACTTAAGTAAAGATTTAAGAATAGAGAGAATAATATAAATAAGAATAAAAGAGTAATTAATAGTTAATTACTATTTAAATAAGAATTAATAGAGATTATATTATTAATATATTAATTAATATTAATTATAATATATATATTATTATTAATACCTCCTTTATAAAGAGACTTTATTTAATATTTATTAATAAAGGAAGAGGAAAGTAAAGGAGTATATTACTAGGCTATTACTTAGTAATACCTAGGGAATTATTATTTTAATTCTAGAAATTAATAAATATATATAAAAAGTTTATACTTATATAATTAAAAGTCCCTATTCCCTCTTATACTTTAATAAGCCCTAAATAAAGAATAATTAAATAATCTATAATATTAGGGCCTAATAAATAATTTATAGGAAAATAAGCATAATAATCTATTTAGAGTATTAAGAGGAATTTATAAGCCTTTAAGAGATTTAATTAGTCTACTTATTAGGGGTAAATTCCTTTATTTTCTTATACTAGTATATAATAAAAACTAGTAAGGAAGTACCTACTATTTACTAAGTAATATTTATAAGTTTTAAGAATAGTAAGAAGGCCCTAGTACTAAAGATATTTATTAACCCTAGGAATTATATACTAGTATATATTCTTAAGGAGATCCCTAATTTCTTTTAACTTAATATAATTTATTAATTACCCCCTATTTACCCTAATATAAATTATAAAATCCCTTTAATTCTAAATAAGAAGAGCTATATACTAGAGCTTCTATAGGGGCTATTATATAATATATTAAGAGAAAAGCTCCTTATACTAAAAAAAACTCTTAAGAACCTACTAAATAAGGGTATTATAAAAGTTAATAGTTCTATTATAAAAGCCCTAGTACTCTTTATTAAGAAATTAGGAGAAGGGATTTACTTTTATATAAATTATTAGGCCCTAAATATTATTACTAAGAAGAATTAATACCTATTATTCTTAATTCCAAAAACTTTACAAAAAGTAATTATTATTTATTAGTATATAAAGTTTATTATTATTATAACTTTCTATAAAATTAAAGTTAATTAGGAAAAAATAGGTTTTTAGATAAGGTATAAATTATTTAAATAAATAATTTATCCCTTTAACTTTATTAGAGTACTTATTACTTTCTAATAATATATTAAAACCTACTTGTATTAATTCCTAGATAACTTTATTATAATTTATATAAATAATATTTTAATTTATTTTAGTAAGTTTTAAAGTAATTATAAGAATAAGGTTTATTAAGTACTTAATTATTTCTTTACTACTAGGTTATAATTAAACTCTAAAAAATATAAATTCTTAGTTATTAAAATTAAATATATAAATTTTATAATAATTATAAGAAAGAGTATTTTTTATAATTCTAAGAAATTAATTATAATTATTAATTAGCTCCCCCTAGTAACCCTTAAAAGAGTTTAAAATTTCTTTAAATTTATAAATTATTATAAAGTCTTTATATTATAATATAATATAATTATAGAATTATCAATAAGGTTAATAAAGAAGAATACTCTTTTTAAATAAGTATTAGAGTATTAATAAGTATTCTAGGAATTAAAATTACTTTTTATAATAGAATTAATACTTTATTAATTTAATTTAAATATTCTAATAATAATAGAGATAAATTACTCTAGTTTTATATTAAGAGGTATATTAATTTAAGAAAATAAGTAAAGTACTAGGTATTTAATAATCTTTTATTTATAATACCTCTCTCCTATTAAGTATAATTACCCTATTTATAATAAAGAACTCTTAATAATATTATTCTATTTAAGAGTATAAAGAGTAAAATTAAGAAATACTAGGAGATTTAAGGTACTTATAAATTATAAGGGTTTTAAGTACTTTATAAAGAAGTAGTATTTTATAAAAAGGTAGAACTAATACATTAAAGAATTAATTAAGTATAATTTTTATTTTAAGTATTAATTTAGTATTTAAATAACAATTTCTAATACTCTCTTATACTAAGAGTAAAATATTTCTAGGAATTAAAATAATAATTAATAATAGGAATAAATAATTTAAATTATCCCTAATAGTACTTAATTTAGTAGGCTCTAAGTAAATTATATAGGAGTTAATAATACTTAAATCTTTAATAATAAATTTAATCTTTAGGATTTCTAGAATTATATTATAAAGGAGAATACTTAGTATTAGTAGGTTTATATAATTATTTACTAGGGGAATTATGGTCTCTTATTAGACCTCTACTTTAAAATATAAATTATAAAGTATAAAATAAATACTCTAGGTAAATTAATATTTTAGGGGAAATTATAAATTCCTAGTAATAATAGTATAAATTACCCCTTAAATAAATTTAAAATAAAGTTAATATAGGAATTCTATAACTTTAGTATTATAAATTACTTAGGGAGGAATAGTACTCTAGAGATTATAAATATAAAATTCTATTAATTAGAATAATTCTAAATAATATAATAATTTATAAAGAATTATAATATATATAGTGGGGTTTATATTTAGAAATAGGTTAAGAGGGGCTTTCTAAAGTCCTTCCTAGTACTTAATTAATTATAGTTAGACCTCTTTATAAATTCTATTATTAATTTCTCTTTAATAAAAGGGAGAAAGAGTTATTATTTCTAAGTTATCATAAATTACCTAGGTAAGTCCCTAATACTAGAGGAAATAAATACTATAGAGACTAAAACTTATACCTAGTAATTCTTTACTTATTATTATTACTTTTATATAATATTATAATTTATTATTAATAATAAGGGGTTAAACTAAGTAAATTACTTTTAAAAGGAATTCTATAAATTAATAAGTATAATTTACTTATTAAGTATTAAGTACTACTTATAGATAAATAATAGTATAAAGTAGTATAACTAAGAAATTTAAGTTATACTAAGAGCCTTTATATACTAGTCCTAGGATAATTAGGGGAACTTATTATTTATTATTTAATTAGTACTCTATAACTAATAATATAATTTTATTAAAATAATACTCTTTTTTAAAAAATATAAATATTATATTAACTTAATCCTAGTAATAAAGAAGATTATTAATATATTCTCTAATAAGGAAATAATACTTCAATAATTAATTAATTAATTAAATTAAGTTAATTATAGAGTTTATTTATATAGAGATAATATTTATATAATAGAGAGTTAAAAATTAAATTAATAAAAAGTAATTATTAATAGAGAGGTATTAAATAAATAATAAGGTATAATTAAATATTACTATTTATAAGTCCCTATAATTAAATAAGAAACTCCCTTAATTATACTATAAATATAAAGTAATATAAGTAATATTTCCCCTTATAATAAAACTTAATATACTAAGTTCTATATACTTAAAGTTTTATAAACCTCCTCTAGAGAGCTACTAATAACCCCCTATTTAAATAAATTATAATAAATATATAATTACCTCTTATTATAAATAATAATAATAAAATTAAATAAGAAATTAAGAATATTCTAATAATAAGGTCCTACTATGTGAATAGAAAGTAATAAAGGGAGGCCTTTATAAAATAAATTAAATATATAAACTTAATATAGGAGCTAGTAGCTATAATAGTAGAAATAGTAGCCCTAGAGTATTTAAGGAGAGGTATAAGAATATTATATTAGATAATAATAACCTAGTTATTACCCCCCCTAGAATAAGAGGGGGGGGAGGGGGGTAATATTATAAATTATACCTAAATAATATTAGCCTAGGTTTTACTTATACTTACTTACCTAGTTTCTACTTAGTACTCCTTTAGTAGGCCCCTACTAGGCCCCTTATATATAAATTTTTTATTTATTATAGGAAACTTCCCTTTTCTCTCCTTAGTTCTAAATAAATAGTATTTTATATACTCTTTAAGTTAAATAAGCCTAGGCCTAGCTCTTTATAATTATTAATTAATTACTCTTTTATTTAATTTTAAATAATATTTCTTTTTATTATTATATTAAATAATAATATAAAGAGTTTATTATTTTATTATAAAACCTTTAAAGTACTAAATAATAATTTAAATTATCTTTAATAATTTTTAATATTATTTATTTCAAATTAAATATTTAAATTAAATATAAATTAATTCTAATTATTTTAATTATTCCCTTTATATTTTAATATAGAGAAATACTTCCCTTATATTATATTTTAAAAATTTTTAAGTAATATATTCTATTTAATAAATTGAAATTAAGTTATTAAGAGTATAATAGTAGAATTAATTACTTTTCCCTCTTTTAATATTTTTAAATATTTTTATTTTTATTTTAATTATATTTATATTTATTTAGAATCTTTAATTAAACCCTACTTCTATTAATTAATTATTAAATAAAATCCTAATATTTTTATTTTAAGTTTATATTTTATTTTACTTTTTATTATAAAGTTCTTTTTATTTACTAAAAAGTATTATTAATTAATATTTATTACTCTAATTCCTAAGTAATTCTAGGAGAATTATAATATTATATTAATATTAAAATAATTATTTTAATAATTTATACTCTTATTATATAAATAAAGAGAAAAATATATTAAGAATTTATAATATAAAATAAAAAATAACATATTAAATATAAGTAAAAATAATTATTCTTCTTTAACTCCCCCTTTCTTAGGAATTAGGGGTTATTACTCCCTAAGTAGAGACTACTTATGAAGTCACTAAAGGTCCCTAGAGATCCTTAATTCCCTTACCTTATACTAAAACGAATAGAAATATTACTAATTATATTAAATTACCCAATTATTACTTATTAAATTATATTATATTCCTTGGGCTCTCTCTAGCCCCTTACAGATGTCCTTAATAAGGGACACCGCATGAATTGTGTCTTGTTGTTCTGGAGGTGAGGGCAGTGCCGTCTTTTTGTAGTTGTTGGATGCCGCTGTCGTTGGCGTTCGTGGGCGTATACAAGACGATTGTTGCCGCCAGAAGTAGGAGCTCTTCACGATCCAAGTCTGCAAGAAGCCTGTGACCCAGGGGTCGGTCCTTGGCTGACTTGTGAGTGAATGAGTAAAGCGAAGGAGAGTGATTGGGGTATTGCTGAACGGAGGATTTGGGACTTGTTGGTTGTAGTGATCTGGATAGTCCTTGTCAGCGCTGTGGTTTGACAATTGGGTGAACATTTATGAGTTCGGCTGCAGATTGATGCATACATCCATTAGATGGGCGAAATCGAACAAGCTGGAGTACCAGAGCTAAAAAGTAGCCAAACAAGCCGAGACCAAGAACCAGGCTTGAGTTTTTGTGCAGGTATAGATTGAGATTTTCCGTCGAGGACATTCCAATCGATGTACACGTTTTCGTCACGGAAGTCCCACGCTAAGTTCAACTGTGAATAGTCTCATCGATCTTTTGTCGCCCCCGACTGCTGTCTCTTCAGCGTCGTTGTGACTTGGGAACATCCCCAAGGGAAGGTCCAAAGTGCGCCCATGTCGTTCTCCTCATGCAGAGACACAGCCGATAGCCAACAGGATGCTCAGTCCCTACATCTGAACCCAGCCGTCTCCCCAAACGCAGCAGGAGACTAATGGGATTTTGTTAGATCGCGTCGATGGTCCGTGGTCCGGGGATTCCCCAGCTCAGATCTGAAAGTATGTTGCAGGGACGTTATGATCCTTGCTGTTGCTGCGGCGCGCCTGCGGCCGTTGAAGAGTCGACTACGACGCGTGCAAGCGGCGCGGCGCGGCATGGCATGAATTGCGTAGAATTTTACCTTTTACCTTTTGGGACAACTAAACTTACCATTGCCTCCACCCGGGATCGAGCTTAAAGCATGATGACTGCCCAAGACTTGTTCTAGGAATCGACGAGGTTGTGTATAGGTACTAGTCTTTGTTGTCGGGAGGGCTTTTGTTGTTAACGAACTCGACGACTTGCAGAGGCAGTCGAGGTTGAGGCCAAGGTCAAGACCAGTTTGCATGGAAATTCAAATGATTTTTGCACGCTCCGGAGCACACTGTTTTTGTCGAGGGATATTGACGGAGGGAGAGAATTGATGGAGTGGTGGTTCCGAGAAGATGAGTGCCTGGGAAGATATCCAGGACTTCCTCCAGCCAAACTTCTCTAGAGATCTAGTGAGCCACACCGAAGCCTGCCATTGGATCTTACTTGGTAAAAGCAAAGGCAGTAATCAGGTACCAGTATCAATTTCCCTTGTAATGTAGTCGAAGTCCTTTTGCCCTAGAGACTGGCTGTCAAGATGAGCCTGCTCCGCGCCGATCCGCCCGGGATACCCAATCATTGTGAACGAAACTAGCCTGCCCTTGAAAGCGTGCGTCCTTGAGGTGCGTCGCAGTGTACTCATGACGGACGGCTCGTCAGCGATACTTACGGACCCCGTGGGAGAGCAGAAATGTGTAGCGCGGCTCCTTCGAGAGCTTGGCCGTGGCCTTTCGATGTTGAGGAACGCATGCCTTGCCCATTTTGGACGTCTTGGACGGTTGGAGATGTCTGGCCTCGATCACGCTGCGCCGGGTCTTGTTGAAGAGATGGAGTCATGAGATTGCCGAGATCGACGGAAACCCCCTCGATTCCTGGCTGTGTGGAAATGAATCGCAGTAAGATTCAGATCCATGGCAATCTGAAAGCTTATCAAGAAACTTTTCGAATATCGAACATTGAATGTGTACTCGTTGGGTATGGCTAGGTTCGACGTATTCCAAGCTGAAGCGAGCGGGGGAGGTCTTCGGTTGCGGCATGCTCCCGTACTTGTCGGACAAGTTCCCAAGACAGCGAGAGAGTGATGCCTTCGGGGTTCGGGTTGTTGAGGCTGGTGTTCCAGGAACCTTGCGGAGCGACTTGGTTGGTCTCGCGGACCGGCTTCATTTATCGCAGGATTAACGTGCGCGAGGTCGATGCGAAGAACCCAAGGACATTGTCAGTGGACGATCGAGTCTGCACGTTTTCCATCACATACCTGCACAACATTGAGGCCGAGGCCCTCTTCGCCCGGTTTGTGTAGGCCGCCCCAATGTCACCAAGGTTGTCAAGCTTCCTTTGGTGCCTGCTACTCCATCATCCGGGGCCGGAGCGACAGCGTGCAGCTGGTCTGGAACGACAAGGAGGTGTCGGGGCAGGGGCGAAAGGAAGGTGATGGTGAGGTTGACTAAAGGAATTTGATAGGATGTAGAGACGGGAGTACCTACCCCACAAAAAAGTCGTGAAAAGCTGCGAGGAAATTCCCAGTCCGCCTGTAATTAATTACCACGGAACCTGGGCCACAGTGGGGGCTACCCAACCTTACACCACCTCAGGGAAGGTGAAGCCGTTCCGAGCCGGGCGGTTCAGTGTTGGCGCACGTTGAGCCCCTCTATGTTTCCGGTCTTGCACCCTGTTCCAGCTCCACGACTTGATGGAAACCTAGCTAGTCCCCGGGTCCCCGAATGACAGACACCTCGCCTCCTCGCCGGAATGCCGACCGATGTTCTCTGCCGGTTCCTTGCCTGGTGTCCAACAGGCTGTCCGTGCGCAGTCAATGCAGGTACGACTCGGCCTGTCATCCGATGTTGAGGGGGTGTCGGGTACCTGCGTCATCTGCACCTGCCAGATGGACTGCAGCCGATGACCACATGGTAAACGGGGTGGGTGGTGCAGTCCACCTGAGCAGCCCAGGACTCTGGATGGATAGCGCATCCGACCTTAACGCTGTGCTTTCCTCACTGCACCCATGAGTTGCAGGTAGTTGAGATTTACTTCTCCCCAACCACATCCACTTCTCTCTACCTCTCTTTACCTCTCACCACCTCTCTCCACCTCTCAATATCACTGACCTCCCTCTGCGACCTCATTTCATCCTCAACCTCTGTATACCGACACCTTCCACCTCTTGATATCGACACCTGTCACCCACCTCCTGACCTTTTCTTCTTTCCTTCTCTTTTCCCATCTTCCCTTCTTTTCTTTCGCTCTTCTGCACTCCTCTCCTTCCAAGATTTGAATACAGGTGTGCCTCTCCTCGACCTGCCGTTGGAATCCCACCACCATCTCCCGTCGGTCGCACACACAGCTGCCTCTGCGAGCACTCACCTCGGCCACATCTCGTCTCCCCTCTCTTCTTTTCTCTTCTCTTCCTCTCCTCTCAGACTGCATCATCCCACGAATCCAATCACCTACGGTTACGTTACCCAACTTTCTACAGACGTTGCCTACATCGCTCTCTTCTTGGAACGCCACAGCTTCTTGATTCTTCAGCCTCAGTCTTCCTCTATCATTACCGCACCTCGCCTATGGATATTGCCGATCATCCCTCAATAGCCGCCGTATACGCTGTCATCAGCCAAGCAAAGATTGTCCGAGAGCAAATCTTTCCCACCTATCGCCAGGCCGAAATCGCGCTCAGAGATACCTGGCATCCATGCGACATACGCCGTCAACTTCCTCGTAATCTTGTCGACTGCCTGATTGACGTCTTTCCCTTCAACACTGAAGACGTTTCCTCGGAAAGGTCCCATGCGCCGATTCGCAAGACTGCACAGGCTTGGCATATCACGACAAGACATGTGTTGTTCTTGATAGGCTACGACCTGTACGAAGATCAAGACTGCCGCCGGCAAGGTGAGGGGTTTTTCAGAGCACTTTATCAGCTCGCAGCGTCCTCACACGACTAGCAATCCGCGACAGCCCTGCTTTGCCACTACGCCTCGGAACGTCGCTCCCGGCAGAGAAAGTGCCGTGCTCAAGACAACAACCCTCGTCCATTCGTGTCCGTCGATGTGCAGAAGGCCATCAGCAAGTTGAAGCCGCACCACCAAACCCCAAAGAGACGGCGTCGTCGAAAGGCGATCTCACCTGTACCATCACAAGACGAGTCTCTTGAGCTCGACCGGCAAGATAACATCGACGAGCAGACAGAGCGGACCGGTGACGTAGACGAAGACCAGGCCGATCACGATACATCTTCCAACTTTGATCCAGAACCTCCCTTGCCGGAGGAGGGCCGCGTTGAAGAAAGCCCGGCAGCCGAAGATCTCGATTTTGGAGACGAAGATATCCCAGAGGTCGGCTCAAGTAACACGGATCTCCACTTAGGTCTCGACCACCATAACGCCTACGACAACGACAACGACAACGTTTTACCGTTTTTCGACGCTGAAGAACCTGAATTCATCCTTGACACAGAGACCTCGTCCGTGTCGGGTACAAACAACTGGAACTCAGGTCTTATTCATCACGAGGAACACAGCGATATTGAGACACAGCAACCCGTTGACTTGGGCCTCGACCAGGACGAGGACGTACACGAACCTGCCAAGGACAACACTCAGGAGTGTTCTACAGACACACAATCACCCAATTCTTTGGTTTACGGCAACGACATTCAAGACACTCACACGAGCCTTGAAAACACGCCTGAAACACCCACCGACTCGAGGGTCTGCCAAAACGATATCTCGCACAGTCACACCAGCCCTGAAAAGACATTGGTCACAACAACCGACCTCCACATGTCCAAGAGACCATTATCTGCAGGATCCTTGACTCCCAAGTCGACCAAAAGGCTCAGACTATCATTCATCATGTCGGCCGCTGCGGTTCCACGCGTGGATCAGTCCCTTTTGGAGGGCAATGTCAAAATCGAGGGTGTCTATTTGAACAAGGCTCTCGACATTCTGTGTAGAATAACAACGCCTAGGGCAACCGTTATTAGTTCTACTGAGGTCCGCCGCACCGCTAAAGACGGTTACCTCGTCGACCCTCAGATTTCTAGACTCATTGAAGCATCGTCCGTCATCGTGCTCCCTCTTCAAATGGTGGACCAGTGTTGGGCAGCCGCAATCCTCCAGCGTAGACTGAGGACAACATGGTCGTTCGACATTTTCAATCCGGAAGCTACTAATGATGAGAGGTCCATTTCACAAGCGAACTCATTTACGGCAGCATACCAACAAGCCCTTGGCCAAGCTTCGGAGTGGGTGCCTGCATACTGCCCACCTGCACATGAAGCTGCAGACAGCGGTGTCTACGTTTTTGCAGTCACGCTCCACATTATAACGTCGATACCGATCTCCCACAAATTGCCGTCTCGACTCTGGCGGCTCGTTCTGTCTTTTGTGCTGGGGGTAGACAATATCACCTGGCTCAACCTGATTCCAAAGTCAGCCATCACGGCCCAGCCTGTCCAAGGGAGCTACCATACACCGACATGCACCGAGGAACAGCAGGTATTGGCGGCTGTGAGAATGGCGGAAGATTGCCGGCTATGGAACGAGCGACTCCGCCAACAAATCACACGGAACATCGAGGAATCTCGCAATATGACGGTAGACGTTATGAGCGTCATACGGATCATCGAAGTGCTCAAGACCGAGGCCGGCCTTCGGCTGTCGGCATGCAACGGAGGAGGACCCATGATTGATGAAGAAATCGATCACATCGGACACACACAACAACGGCTCCAAGTACTTCATGGACAGCTGGCTCACCTGAAGACTTGTTTAGAACAAGGTGTCAAGAAATACGAAGAGCTTCAGCGTTCCATCGTACATGTTTGAAGGACTCGAGGCACGTCAAGGATGTCTTCTTGGTATGGTTAGATCAATAACAGCAGGAACGGGTTAGAGAGAGCTGGTCATGGGTCGGCGCATATAGCAGTCAAGGTTGCGGGTTAATTTCAGTTTCGTTTTGTGTCGCCATCTTCCATCTGTGCTCTTGACATGCCCTGATCCCATGTCTCCCTTGATAACTCGTGAGCTCCCTACCTGGAATGTATGTTCTGAGCGTCGGAATATGTACTGACTCGCTGCTCATCCACGTCCAACGAGGCTGATAAGAAATGCAGGTCGCGAGGCGTATGTTTGGTGATATTGGGACGAGTAGCAGAAACGACACAGTGATTCATGCTTTTTTTCTTTCTTCCACAGCTTTTCAGGAGGGTCCAAAGGGCACCACATTAGATACGTCATCTTAACGGCGCGCCCCTTTGGCCCCCCTGCTTTCTGCGCGTGTTGGTACCTGGGTATGGTCTTAGAGTCGCTGAATGAACTTGGTGGGTTTGGGGAAAATGGGATTCATCATGCTACGAGGAGCTCGCTTGGTTGCGTTTATTGGGTGTATGAATGGGTGGGTATATTGCGGAAGGATTTAGCGAGGACGAGGAGGGCAATGGGGTTCCGGTGGTTTATGACGACAATGGTTCAGGAAGACGATGATGGTTCTATTTGGGTTTTAGAAGAGAGTGGGAGAGGAAAGAGACCTTGTTGGTTCTGTGTTTCGAGGCGGAATGTTTCGGAGCTTGAGGGGTTGGAGGAGGATCTAAGGAAGTTGGGTGGCTCCAATAAGGAAGATTCGGGTGGAGGATGTACTCCATGTCGAGGGGGATTACTATGGAAGAGGCGCTGTCTACAAGTACGAGAGGATCTATTAGCAATACCAATCCATCCACTTCGCGTGTCTGTCAGAGGTGGCTCGCCGTGTCTACCCTCCCAGCGCCAAATGCAAGGGTAGACAAGCCGTTGGATTGGCCCCTGAAGGCTCTCGATCCACGCCCTTATTCCCGCTCCGAGACCAGAGAACCTTCCATCAGTCAGGGTTTGAGACCTCCGGGGTAATGAGCGTTCACGCCGGCGCGCCGGCGGATGCCCAGGGTGTTGGCGTCGGCCGGGGGCGTCTTCCTCGAGATGTCGACGAGAATGTCTGTGCAGTGTAGCCGAAACGCATACCGCCATCGCTTCTTTTGCGGTCCAATGGGACGGACTGCTAGCCTTGCCTCTTCGATTGACAGCATGTGCGGAGCTCACCAGAGATGAATCTCGATGGCAAAGGGAAATGAAGCCAACGTAAGAGCGGGCTGACGACGGACTAGCGCGGCCTTCGGGCGAGGCGGCTAAACCAGTCGTGGTTCTGCTCCTACAATCGATGACGTGGGCTTTGCACCGCCGTCAACACCGAAGGCTACTCGAAGGGCTTTCGAGGTACGGCCGATAGCTGTACTCAGAGGTCGGCTGGCTGGCATGGAGCCGGGCTATTAATCGTCTGGTTCATGTTTGGGGTGGCTTAGGATCGAGTAAGTTGCTTTGCGCGTTGGCTGTGGAGGAGAGGGGAGACCAGGGGAGGCCGACGGGTGCTTGGCTTGAGGAACCTTTTCAGCAAGGCGCGAAGTCAGCAGGTTGTTCAGCAGTTCCGGATAAGGCTCGTCTTAGAGGATACCAACAGCGGAACATGGACGCGAACGTCAGGCCCAGGAACGTGCCATAGCTGATGCCGTAGTAGTTTAATACGCTCGCTCTCGCCTCAGGGCGGGCGCCGTCGGTAGAGGCCGCGAAGGCGTTAATAAAGCGAAGTATGCCGCACGTCGGGATGGCCATGGTATGTATCGACACGCGCCCATCTCGCCGCTGCCCGGAGCCTCACACCTTCTTCTGAGACCCTCACTCAAGTCGATATAGCGCGCGGAGTAGCCGTCAATCGGGTGTGGGGCCCCTAATCGCGGGTCTAGAGGGCGCTGGAGTTGGGGGAGGCCGGCCGAGCAGTTGAGGCGGGGCTCAGGATCGGAGGTCGACGGTGGCATGGCTTGAGGGACCTGTTCAGCTTGGCGCGAAGTCAGTACCTTGTTCGCGAGCTTCAATGATGGATGGGCACGTCTTGGGGGAGACCTACTTCGGGGGTGTGGGTTGTTTCCGCGAGCTGCCAAACAAGGACAGGAAGAGTTGTGATGCGCGGTGGCGGTGGCAGTGGCGGTTGGCGTCGAGACCCGACGTTGGCAGGGTCTCGCTCTTCAATGGTCGGTATTGTCCCTCCTAATTGCCATGGGGAGGGGGAAGAGAGTGGCGCCGTCGTACACCTCCTCGGATTTCTGCTTGTGCGCCCGCGTTTCGCAGTCTGCTTGGTGTCTCGCTGATACTGCGCGTCTTGTTGTCGAGTTCGGGGTGTGCGGCAAGGAGGCCGGTCAAGGAGACGAGATGCCGTGGAGAGAGGGGCCAGCAGAGGGCGGCGACCGTGTACACCTCCTCGTGGATCTGCTCATGCACCTGCGTTTGACAGTTTGCTCGATGCTTTGCTGGCATTGCGCATCTTGGTGTCGAATTAGTTTCAAGTCCTCATCACTAGCAGCAGATCTCTTCCTGGAGCTTGCCGTCAGGGAAGGCGAGGTGGCCTTGTGAATAGTTACGGCGAATGTCCTGCGTAGAATGAGAAAACCCACGAGGACCTGAGCGGTAAAGTCCCCGCCGCGGGCCAGTGATATCCTCCATGTTCTGGGCTGAACCACATGAGCCGCGTCAATACGTAAACGGCTACGGGGATGCTCTGGGTAGACGCCCGTTAGGAAGACGTTGGCGACGGACTTATTCATAATCACGCAGTTGTTGCTAGCTGGATCGTAGAAAATTTGATAGGTGAGTCTCGTTTGAATGAAGTGAGGCGGCGGCGATTGGCTGGGGTGGGGGTAAAAGGGGATGGATGCATAATGGGAAGCAGACTTCTTGCGTGCGCTGCACCACGCCAAGCAGTTCTCCATGACCGAGGGTGTGAGGGAGAGGGGAGGGGAGGGAGGCTGCGGGGTCTGAAGTACGTAAATGGCGGAGGTGGGCGACGAACTTCCGGGCGCGAGGTGATGCTTATCTCGATGCCTCGTCGATAGGGTTATACAAATAACAACTGGGCAGTAACAGCGGGACCCAAGCCGCACTAACCTTTGAGATGCTGGCGGAAGGGCGTCCCGCCGCCCAGTTGTGTCTCCTTTGCTTTACTGCCCATCTATTAGTTTACAGCGAAAACTCAAATCAAGTGACTGATCAGTTCGCTCAGAGTACTCCTGTTGGGTCGATGGAGTGCCGACAGCCGTGACGAGTCCCGAGTACCAATTAAAGTGGGGGCGGGCACGGGTATGTACCAAATATCTTGGCACATTTTCACCTTACTGCGGTTGCAGGCCAAAGTAAAAGCCCCTGTTCATGTACCCATGGGGCGCACCCACCTCCTCAACTAAGCCAAATTGGGCGCAACACTAGTCCAAAGGAGGCAATTTAAAGCCTTCACCGCCTCGGCTTTTTTTCTGCCGCATCGACCGCCCTTTTGAATATTCTGCCGCCTTTGAGCCCTCTGGGCTAACCCTCGAACGTGCGATTGGCTGTTCCCCCTTGCCACACCCCCTTGCGGCGGGTCGCTAAGGTACATGGCCAGGGCTTTTACTTACCCATCACACGTAGTACCTACCGCTAGATAAATACAAGTGGAGGAGTGCAAGGTTCCTTCCAACGCCTACAAGTCCTGGCAAGGTGAGGACTCTCTATTTCATGGGTCGCGCGCAATTAGACTATGAGACAGCAACAGCCCCCGGCCAACAATGGTCTTCGACCTGCTGATGTCGGCATCTTCAATCCGGAAGCCAAAGATCCCCATCAGCTTGGAATGGTGTCCGATGGCAAACTGACAGTCTATACTGACGTCTACGCCTTCACGGACCGTCTTCGCGATCTAGCGGCAACCAAATCCAACGACCAGGTCCGATCCGTATGGACCCAATGCTGCAAGGATCTGCCCTCGTTTGGTACTCTCAAGTTCTTTCCAGCCTGGATCGTGAACTCCTGAGATCTGCGACCATCGAAGCCAAACTGTTGGAACGTTTCAAACCGCACTACGGCGAAGCGATGACCCGTCGGAATCGGCCTCATACGGTCTCCGCATGGCTTGCTGACGTTCAGTCCAAGTCGAACCCCGTCCAGGTCGTGTCCCCCGTCGACAGCACCACTGAGATCGGAACCGGCTTCGGATTCAGATCGTGGTCGTACCTCCGCTACTGGATCACGCCCAACCTTCACGACACGACCAAGCAGCTGGATGTCTGCGCCGACACTGGATGTTCCTCATCACTGATCGACAGGACCACCTTGCAACGGTGCTGGCCCAAGGTCGAAGTCCGCACCAGATCAGTCCCCTTGACAATCAGAGGCATTGGCGAGGCTCACCATCGCACTGATCAATACGTCATCTTGGATCTGCACTTCCAAGGCACCCAACTGGCCACGAACAAATCGCCTGTTGCCACGATCCGACGCGAACTCGCTGTTGTGGACAACCTGTCAGCCAACATGCTGATTGGCATGGACATCTTGGGTCCCGAGAAGTTTGACATCCTGAACAGCCGAGATTACACGACCATCCAATCGTGCGATGTCAAGATCCCAATGTCCGCCTGGAAGAACGAGGCTCGTTACAAAGCCAGAGTGGCGATGTCTGAGACGACCAGCACGATCTACGATTTCAGTTCCCGTCCATCACACGATCTCCAACAAGTTCACACAACAAGATCTGTCGTTCGAGCCCACTGACCTGCCCGTCGCCGCGTACGCACTGATGGCAGACGTGTCAATGGATCACATTTGGGTCCGCAACAACACGGACTCCGCGATCAAGTTGTTCCATAACCAATTCATTGGCCACCTCACTTCCATCGATCCTACCGCCCAGGTATGGATGGTCGACAAATCCGAATCCGAAGCAGCATCGGAGTTCGCACTCAAGGAGCCACACCAACCCGAAAAGCACATGATCGACGCGACTTTGCTGAAGAGCGAGAAATCACGATCGCATCCAACCGGCGTCAAGATCTACGACAAGCAGCCCCGACGCAGATCGTATCGCCGCGGTCTTGACGGAGTTCAGCCACGTCTTCACAGACACCGGCTTCGCGAACATTCCTGAAGATCAACAGATGCGAGTTCACTTCAAGCTGGATTGGGTCCAACGGATCCCGCACAAATGCAAGATCTACCCTGTCGGTGGTCCTGAGCAGAAGATCATTGAGCACACCGTGGGCAAGCTCGGCGAAAAATTGTATCGCACGATGACCCAGGTGCCGATGGCGTTTCCGGTCTTCGTTGTCTGGCGTGAGAAACCCAAATCCGACTCATCGCCATCTTCCGCGACGTCCGACCCGAAACGTTCTTCGCTGGTCAAGAGGCCGACCCCACCAGCGTCCAACCCGACGCGACCTTCGCCTGCGATGCCACCGGCTTCTGCGGAATCCGATCTTAAACGACCTTCGTCCACCACAACTGACCGCAAGGGTCGTATGATCATCGACATACGACCGCTCAATGGCATGGCCCTGACTGACGCACACCCAATAAAGAGCCAAGACCACATCATCGCGAAGTGCGCTAAGGCAACCCACATCAGCACCTTCGATGCCATGGCGTTTTACTACCAATGGAGAGTCCACCCAAGCTCGCAATGGGCCTTCACAATGGTCACACATCTGGGTCAGCACACGTTCCGATGCCCCGTCATGGGTTACAAAAACTGCAATGCCTATGTTTAATGCTAGAGGGATTCGATCCTAGCCGGCACCAATGGGGACTCCTATTGTGACGACATCGTCGTTGCATCCAAAAGTCTTGAAGAACACATCAACGATCTCCGTGAGGTTTTCCAACGACTCTCAAACGCGAACATCTCCCTCGGACCCGACAAATCCCTAGCCGGATTTCCGACAGCCATCGTGCTGGGCAAGCTCGTCGATGCGTACGGCCTGAGCACGCCCGCCGACAAGTTGGAAGCCATCAGAGCCATCAAATTCCCAACTTCGCTCCGATCTCTCGAACACTTCCTGGGGCTCGGGTCCAGTCTTCGCCACTTCGTGCCACGTTACGCGGAGATCGCAGAGCCGCTCGAAGACCGCAAGACGATGTTGCTGAACACACATCGTCGTATGAACCATGACGGCACTCCCAAAACGGGCAAAATGTCCAAATCCGCACGGAAATCGTGGTCCAACGCGATCAACCTGCTGATGCCGACCGCGAAGGAAATCAACGCATTCGAGACCCTCAAGTCGTGTCTCACGACCCATATGATCCTGACGTTCTTCTCACCCAGACGACAACTGTTCATTGAGTTCGATGCATCCGGAGACGGCATTGGTGTCCAAGTTTTCCACGTTAAGGAAGACGTCCTCAAATCACTTCCAACCAACTAATACCCACCTCGCAACGCCATCGAACCGATCTCGTTCATCTCTCGTACCCTCAGCGATGCTGAAAAAAGGTACTGGTTAACTGAGCTGGAGATCGCGGGATGTGTCTGGACGATCTCGAAGACTCAACATTGGATCCGTTCCCGGACATCTTCGCGTTCATCCACGACGGCAACCATCTCGGCTACGATAAGTTATCCGAGCTCACCTCGCAATACTATATACACAACGGCCTCAAAGAACTTCGCCGATTTCTGGCGAATTGCCCAAGTTGCCGCGTCTTGGTTGGTTGGTTGGTGTTTGGGGGAAGCAGGACGGGATAGCCGGTTTTGTGCAACACATTGGCCTCACTTTGCTAGCCATGAAAACTTTATTGGGCTCTAGTTTCTATTGATGTCTATTAGCTTCCTTTCATTATGCGATAATTATGTAAGAGTAATTTTTGCGGTTCGTATTTTAGTTGGATATAGTATTTAAGTTTAATTTGAAGTTAATGGTAAGAAAAAATAGTAAATATGGTTTGCGTCGCCCGGTGAGCCACTGGCCACTCACTTTCCACCCCACCCTAGTGGTATTAGCAGCCTAATGTATTATTATGAAAGAAATGCTTGATGCCTTGGGCATGTACGTTTAAGCTCTTAATTGGTGTTCATTAGGGGTTGGCGGTATGGAAACTATTTGACAGTGCATAGCTATGTTGAGAGACTAAGCTGTAACTAATAAGAATAGAACTTAACTTATAAATATATTAAGTAGAGGATAAACTAGGTTTATACTAGGCTATAAAGATTAAGTAGTTTTCTGAATACTACTTATAAGTGAAATGCTTCCTGAGAATAAGAGTATTCTTAAGGTCCCCTGAAAATACTTTATTATTTTTATATTACTTTAATAACTTCCTACCCTTTACCACCTCTAATATCCTTATATACTTATTTAGTATAAGCTATATAAGTGGATATTAAGGTAGTATTAATAGTAGCGCCCTTTTAAAATTAATTATTATAATTCCTTTTACTTCCTTATTAAATAATATATTATCCTCCTATATATCTCTATATATAATACCCTAATAATAAATTATATATAATAACTAAATTACTATATTCTTTAGGTACTTACCTTTATTATTTATATTCTTTATAGTATAGAGGTTATATACTCCTTATAATAGAAATATTATATATACTATATAAACTTAGTAGTTATAGTAGGTTTTATTTAGTAGTTAAAAGTTAATTACCCTAAGGAATATAGGTATATATATACTATAAACAGACTATAAATACTTATAAATTATTACTTTATACTAAAGATTTTTAATAAATACCTATATTATACCTTTATTAATAAAGGTATAATTATATATAAGTAGGCTTACTTTTAATAAAACTTTGTAAGTATTACTTTATTCTAAAGGTTTTATGTTATTATTTAGTATTTAATTTAGCTACTCTTTAAGAAGCTTCTTATATTTTATTTAGTTTATTAAATAATAAGTATATATATAGTAACTATTATTATAGTTATAATAGTAGTTATTACTTAGCTTCCTATTATAAAGAAAGTTATTTAAGTATTTTAAGTTAAGAATACCGCCTTTAATAAGCCCTAGTAAGTATTTCTAGGTATAGTATAGCCTATATTAATTCTCCCTTCTTCCCCCTTCCCCACTACCTTATAACTAATATACTTACTCACTATATTGGGTTTCTTAGCTACTCTAGCTACCCTGGCTCTAAGGGTTCCTTTATCTTTCTATAGGTGTGGGTATACTAAGTATATTCTATCTTAATTTATTATATAATAATTTAAATAAGTTGTCTGGATTCTTTATTACTTGCTTTTTAGTATATTAGTCTTTTATATATTTACACCTCTTTCCTTAGAGTAAGTAGCCTTTTCCCTTAGAGTAAGTAGTCTCTTCCCTTAGAGTAAGTATAGAGATCTATTAATATTTATATATATATTTTATTTATGTCTTAGTAAGCTAGTTAGTAGCTACCTTTTATTATTTAGAACTAATTATAGTATTATTTTATAGTCTTTTACTTATATCTTTAGCTTTTCTATAGCCTTATACTACTTATTCTACTTATATAGTTATTACCTATTTAGAATTCTAAGAGTAATAAGGCTAAAAACTAAATACTAAGTAATTACTATATAAAAGTAGGTATACTTAAGATAAACTTCTATCTCTATAAATAGCTTTACTAGATAATAGAAGAGTATTTTAGGCTTATATTAGTTAATCTTTAAGAAAATAATAGCCTTATTTACTATTAATAAGCTATACTTAAGTCTACCTTTAATTATATAATAATAGGTTTATATAATAGTAGTAGCTATAAGACTCTCTCTATAATACTAGAAATATATATTTAGGTTAATTACTATAGGGATTATATTTTAATTAACTACCTCTTTATATGTATTTATTAAGTATAAACTAAGGTAAAAATATAGTATAGTAAGTTTATATAAAGGCTTATATTTAGAAATATAAAGCATTATATAATTTTTAAGTTAGTAGTTTCTAAGTAGTAAATATAAGTCTAATTAGCTTATAGCTATTTAAGATTAACCCTACTGATATATAGTATAGGGAGGGGTATTAATAGGATATTATATTTAATACCTTTCTTAGCTATATTACTAATTATATATAAGTAGTTTTTAAGGATAATGTTATTACCTAGATTAAATATACTTTTAACCTTTTCTATCCCTTTAAGCTTATTTATAATAGCTTAGATAGGGTCCTTAATACTATTCTATAGGAAGTACTTAAGAGCCTTCTTATTGGTAATTTTATGCCTTATAATTCTACCTCCTAAGCTAAATATAAATAAACAGCTTTTAAAATAGTATTAATTAGAGGGAAAAGTATTATAGAGGGTACTAAAAAAAATATACTAGTAGTATAGAAAGTTAAACTATAACTAGAGATTAATTAAGTATTACTCATAATATAGACTTATAATGAAACCCTTAAAAGTTAGCTTATAATTAATTTTAATAGTAAATCTAGTATAAATAAGGGAATAATAAGTAGTAAAATATTTATTAAGTAAGGTAGATTAGGTTTATTACTATGCCCTATTAGTATACTATTATTCTTATTATTACTCTCTCTCTACTACTTTAGTATATAATTGTTCTGCCTTAGTATATTATCATTCTTAATATTAATCTCTTTCTACCTTATTAGTATACTATTTCTCTCTATTTATATATTCTTAGGCTTCTTATAAGAGCCCTAAAGGCCTTACTAACTCTTTAGTATTTCCTATCCTACTTATAATAGCTATAATTAATATATAAATAATAATTAGACTCTATAATTATTTTTAAAGGTTAGATAGTAAATAGTAGTAGTCTAAAGCTTAGCTTAGCTAATAGAATTAATCTTACTATATTACTAGAGGTAACTAGTATATAATCCCTATATACCTAGTATTCTCTTTAAATATTAAGTAACTTATATTTATACTAAAGGATATCTATATTAATAAATATTTATACTAAAGTATATTTATACTAAAATATATTTGTATTAAAATATATCTGGAGGGGTATTAATATATAAGTTATATACTTATTTTACTTTAATATTAACTATACTAAAATATTTAGTTCTTTATTATATAAATTATAAATAGCTTTATTATAATTAAAGTTATAATTAATAGAATATTTATTTATATATATATAAATAATAAAGTATAAGGAAATTATATTTTACTAAGAGAAATTAATAAGTAATAGATTATATAATAAAGAAAGGTATTAAGAGAGTACTACTTATTTAATATTATTAAAGGAGACTAAGTTTAATATAATAGAGAATATATTAATAAAAAGACTTATAATTCCTTTTTTATATTATAATTAGAATAAATAACTAAATTTTAATATTATAAATATAGGAAATAAATATAATATTATTATTAGAATTTTATAATTATAGAAAACTAATTTATAAATAAATTAGAGAAATTATTATATGATTGAAACTAGGACTTAGCCTTTAAATAATAACTTAAATTAATTAACTTATATAAGTTAAAGAAAGTATTTATAATATTAAAATTTATTATTAACTTATTTATAAAGAAAATAATAATAAAAATATTAATTATAATAATAATTAATAATAAATAATTATTATTTATTTTAAAAGAATATTAAAAGTATAGAAAGTTATTTTATAAAGAATTTAAAATTAAATTATTAGAATAAAATAATTATAATTATAAAATTAAATTTAAAGAGAAAAAGAGCTTACTTTTAATAGAATTTATAAATTAAATTAAAAGACAAAAGTACTTAATATATTTAATAATAAAAACCTTAGAAAGAATTATATTAAATTATTTATATTACTATTATAGGCTATACCCAAATAATATTAGCCCGGGCTTTACCTATACTTACTTACCTAGTCCCTACTTAGTACTCCTCTAATAGGCCCCCACTAGGCCCCTTATATATAGACTTTTTATTTATTATAGGAAACTTCCCTTTTCTCTCCTTAGTTCTAAATAAATAGTATTTATATACTCTTTAGACTAAATAAGCCTAGGCCTAGCTCTTTATATATTTAGAATTTAGTCCTTATTTATTATATAAATAATAATAGGGTTAAATATAGCTCCCTATTAGTAAATTACCTAATTAATAAACTAGGCTCCTAGAATAAATAAGAGTTATTAAATAATATAATAAATAATATAATAAAGGGAATTAATACCCCCTATAAAATCCCTATAGGAGGCCCTCCTATAAATAAACTACTCTAGTAATAATTAGAATACTTAATTAGTTCTCTTTACTAGAGAATTATAAAATTAATAAATAAGCTAATAAGAAGGAATATTATTACCTTAATAAGTTACTTAGTATTTCTCTAAATACTTATATTTACTACTCTCCCTATAATAAAGAATACCCTAGCCCTAATACTAACTATAACTCCTATTATATAAATAATTAAATACCCTATTTCCCCCCTAGTAATTACTTATTATTAAAAACTCTTACCCCTCCTACTAAAATTATTAGGTAAATAAAGAGAATACTAAATTTAAACTTAATAAATAAAAGCTAAGCTTAAAATTAATAAGTACTTTTATAATAATAACTTTAAATATTAGTACTTAATTAATACTTATTTAAATATTAGTCCCTAGTAAGTAATTAAAACTTTTTATATAGTAGGGGGTCTAAATAATACCTATAATTTAAATATATTTATAGTATACTTAAATTAAATATACTTAGATTTAAATAATTAGCTCTAAGTAATAGCCTAATTATAAGGGCTTTAATAAAAGAATAATAAAAGACTTATTACCTTTTTTCCCTACTTTAAGAAGATTTTAATAGAGACTAATAAATATAACTAACTAGATATAATTTAGATCTCCCTCCTAGAGACTACTTTAGTACCTTATTTAAAAGAGCTCCTAATTATTATAGAGCTCTTTATAAAGTATAATAAATAATTTATAAAAATTTAAAATATTATATAAAAATTTAAATATATAAAGGGACTAATTAATTATTACCTAGTACTCTACTATAAAATTATTAATTATAATATTAATAGGAATATTATAATAATTAACTTTATAATTAAATAATATAATTATTAGGGCTTTATAAAATCCCTCTTCTCTATTAATAATAACCTAAAATATTAAAAAAACCCCTATAAATACTATAATTATAATAAGGTAGGCTATATTTAGTGGAATTATTTAAATTAAAAGAAGAATATCTCTATAAGAGTCTTAAAAATTAAATTACTTATAAATAATATAAATAAGAACCTAGGGAGTAATAATAACCTCTTAAGTAATAAGGAATTAAGAAAAGAGTAATTCTAATATAAAATTAAGTACTAGGGCTAACTTAAGTAAAAGTCTAAGAATAGAGGGAATAATAAAAATAAAAATAAAAGAGTAACTAGTAATTAATTACTATTTAAATAAGAATTAATAAAGATTATACTATTTATAGACTAATTAATATTAATTATAATATATATATTATTATTAATACTTCC
>JAXISO010000433.1:0-24500 GCA_036785465.1 Colletotrichum agaves | reverse complement strand
ATAAAGTTAAGTCTCTTTTATTATTATATATACTTTATAATTATATATATAAAAGTATAAGAGATTAGGTTTTACTAGGGATTTATTATTATTATTCTAAAAGTATTAATTAAAGAGCTTATAAAGTATTCTCTAGCCTTAGAATATAGAGAGTATATAATTATATAAATATACTATAATCTTTATAATTTTAAGTTATAAAATAAATAGGAGTTTTATATTAATAATTATTACTTTAGTTTACTTTTTTATTACTATTATTATTTACTTTACCTCTCTATTTTAAGCCTAAGTAATTAAGATAAATAACTTAAGTTTAATACCTTAATTATAAATTATAAATTAAATATACTTATACTTATAAATTTTATTATTAATTTTAATTCTTTTTATTTATATATAATATATATTTTAAAGGTAAATTAGGAGTTCTTTAATTATACTAAGGAGTATATTTATTTTATAGTTTAATAAGTAAAAGTTCTATATAAGGCCTATAACTCTATTAATTATAATTATTAATAAAGTTACTTTTTTATAGCCCTACTTATAATTATAAAAATTAATTATAAGCCTCTTACCTAGTTTTATATAGGCTATAGATTCCTTAGGAGTTTAATAAATTATTCTATATATTTTCCCTATTTTATATACTTTATAATTAATTATCTTTATATTTATAAACTCTATAAATAACTATATACCCCTTATTATATTTATAATATATTTAATAGGCTCTAGTCCTAGGTAACTTAATTTATAGTATTAGAGCTTAGTAAAGCCTTAAATAAGTCTTTAAATAGTTTTAAAGGTAAACCTATACTTCTTCTTTAATTTTAAGAGTTTATTAAAAGTAGGCTTAAATAAAGGGATAATTACTATAAGTACTATATTATATAGAGACTAATAGTCTAGTATATATTAATTATTAATATACTTAAAAAAATATAATAGAGTATAATTTATATAGTATATATAATTATTATTAGGGCTTATATTTGTCATAAGTCTTAAGTTGGTATAATATGTGTTGGATTAGGAGGAAGTTCTAGGTATGCGCGCAATAGCGCACAGAAGGCTAAATACAGCGCTATGGGCGGTGTATTGCGGCAGTATCCATTATAGTGGGTATGGCACTTATTATAATGGGTATTGGTATAATAAACTTGTGATATCTGCCCCCCCATAATAAAAAGATACAATTGGCCCGATTACCCTACTACTATATATAGCCTAATATACCTAAATAACTATAATCCCAATACTAAATAAAAGAACTTGTGACCCATGGGCCCTGCTGGCGCGGAGCCGTAGTAGAGGGGGTATCCCATGAGGGTATAAAAGGGGCTGGGCCCTGTTCGGCGTATTTAGCGTAGCCGGGGGAAGTGGTGGTATCCCTGTGAGGTTCAGTAGGGGGTCCGGGAACTTCGGGATATTGGCTGACTCGCGTAGCTGAGGAAGAAGGAGAGAGAGAGAGTGGTAGAGAGGGCAGCCCAGAGGGCACACAACACTCTCAAAAAGGGGTATTAGCAAGGCTGAGGGCTCTGAATAGTCTTAAGGGCCTTGATTCTACTGGATCCCACGCGCCTCCCATAGAGGGCGTGAGAGGGCGTGAGAGGGCGCGCGCGAGGGTAGTATTTTCAGGTATTATTATGCAAAGGAGGTCGACTTTGCGCGGGGTCTCGAAGGGATTTCGGAAGGTAAAGCTAGTGCTTGCATATTGGCGGTGGGTGGTGTGGTGGTTTGCGCGGTTTCGAGGGGACCGCTGGCGCTAGTGAGTATATGGCTCTTGGTGCCCAGAACAACTGAATGACTAGGCGGTGTATTTGCCTATATTAATAAAAAAGACTCATTATGAAATATCACAGGATTAAATAGTTGTGCTACTAATTATTACAAGTCTTAAGTTAGTATAATATGTATTGGATGAGGAGGAAGTTCTAGGTATGCGCGCAATAGCGCGCAGAAGGCTAAATACAGCGCTATGGGCGGTGTATTGCGGCAGTATCCATCATAGTGGGTATGGTACTCATTATGATGGGTATTAGTATAATAAACTTGTGATAATATTCTATTAAATTCCTTATTTATAAAGTTTTTAAAGGGATACTAAGTTACTTATAAGATTTATATAAAGTATTATATTATAAAGTTAGAGTATAATAGGCCCCTTAAGCTCTTTTAAATAAATATAAGTAGTTCTATAAATCTTAATTAGAACTCTTTAAGTACTTACTTATAAGAAATTCCCTAATAGGGCTACTCTTAAAATTATAAATTAATAAGAGTTATTAAAAATATATATTATTATTCCTAAATTTAAGATTATAAAATTTATAAGTATATAATACTTTTAAATTATAAAAGCTACTCCTACTTAACCTCTTAATTTTCTATATAATTAATTAAGCTAAATAGAAGTTTTTTATAATTTTTTAAATATACTTTATAAAATTAGAATTACTCTTTATATAATACTTAAGTACTATTTAAATCCTATAATTTAGTTCCTAGGCTTTTAAATAAAGAGTTTTATTAATATAATAGTATTTTAGGAGTAAATAATATATTTAATAAATCTTATAAGTAATTTTACTTATTATAGGAGAATTTAAAATTAATTCTTCTTATTTTTAGTAATTATTAGTAAAAGTCTTTATTTATTCTTAATCTTTTTCTCTATTTAAAGTATTAAAAGTAGAGCTTTAATACTTAACTATATTAATTAACTCCTTATAATTTATAAGACTAATCTAAAGGTATTATAAATTATTTTATTTTTTCCTTAAATATTATTATAATTAAAGAGAAATTCTTAAAAGTTAATAATTACTATACTTATTATAAAAGTATTATTATAAATCTCTCTACTCTTCTTAATTTAATAAGTAAATACTTATAACTCTATATAGCTCTAATTTAAGGCCCTATAAAGTTCTAGAAACTATAAATCTATGAATTATATATTAAGTACCTTACTTATAAAAACCTTATAAAAAGTACTCTCCTAGTAGGAAATCTAGGTTTTTAAATTCTTTTTAATATTAAAACATTTTTAATAGGGGTATACTAATATAAATTAGTATTCTATAATTACTTAAGCCCTTCTCTCTTAAAAACTATAATTTATTTATTACTTAAATTTATAAAACTAAATATTAAGACTCTTCTTAGTATAATAATAATAAATTCTAAACTTAGGACTTATACTTTTATAAATATAATCCTAAATAATATAAATTCCCTTTATTATATTATTTTATGTAATAGCCTAAGAAATATATTTAAATTTCTTTTCCTTATAAAGCTCTTAATTTATAATTAATATATCTACTATAAATTATATATAGGGCTAATTATTTTCCCTACTAAATATAAACTTAGTCTTATCTCTAAAGGGAGTCACTAAAACTAATAAGGTACCCTATATATATACTTAAGAATAATTAAATAACTTTAAAAGTTCTAACTTCCTTATAAGCTTAATATATTAAAAGTTCAAGGTTATAGAACTTATACTACTACTAGGATTAATTATTTCCTAGACCCTATAACTATATATAAGTAACTTAATACTCTTAATCCAGAGTACTTAGTCCTTTAGACTATTTAGGGGAGTTTTATTAATAACTTAGGAGATTAATACTATTATTATAAATATTAGGAGTATTATAATATTATAAAATATATAATAGAAATTTTAAATAATTAATATTTATAATACTTATTAAATTATTAATTATTAAAATTAGTAATCTCTATATTATATTATTATTACTATAGAACTATGTGATTTTCGCGTGGAGATATAAGACTCGCGAGCCTTATAACTGTGGGTTGTGGACTAACTATTCTATAAATAAGTGCCCCCTGAATTTAATATATAGGTATTATTATAATAATTTCTATAGAGACCTAACTTTATATAAAAGTAAGTAGGTTATTTAAATATTAAATTTGAATTAGTTATTACTTAGTAAAAATAAAATTAATTATTTTCTTTAATAATAATTATTTACTTTTATTATTTAATATCATAATATTTAATTAAATTTTAATAAATACTTTAGTATTAATATACTTATTACTTAAGTAAATTTTAGCTGTTTTCTGAATTAAAATATTAGTAAAGTTAGTATTAAGAGTAGAATTTAGTATTTTTATAGGGATAGAACCTAGGGGGAGATTAACTATACTAGGGGGAATAAAGGGGGAAGGTAGAATTAGTTCTATAATATAAAGCTAATTCTCCTCCTTTATACTAATCTAGAAGTTTATATTATTTAAAATGATAATTCTCTAAGTAATATCTTCTCTTAGACTTAGGCGTATTTTCCTATAAATAAATTCTCTAATTAAATACTTATATATTTATATATAGTATTTATATATAGTATTTATATATAGTATTTATATATAGTATTTATATATAGTATTTAAATATTATACTAGGTATTTAGTATAGAGTTTATTACTTAAATTAGGAAATATATAGCTCTAAATTATAGAGATTTATTATTATTCCTAGCTCTTTAAAAATAACTAGCCTAGAGATATAAGCTAGTAAATAGTAAACTTAAATACTCTTCTTATTAATTATAGTAAACTTAGGCTAGTACTTAGAAACCTTATTATATAATAAAATTTATTTATTATTAATAAGTAATAGAATAAAGAGAGTATAAATAGTTTTAGTAAATAAAAAGATATTAATAATAGTATTTTCCTATTATAATAAAGTATAAGTAGTATTAATAAAGCTACTTTAGAGGTTTATAATATTCTTATTATTAATAGTAATAGTTAGTAAAGTACTAATTTCCTTACTAGAGTTAAGGAGTTACTAGAGCTTAGCTTAAATATTAGTAACCTTAGAATTATACTTTCTATATATTTAACTTATAATATTTACTATATTAGTGGGCACTATTATAAGGTAGTAAAAATATAAGGGAGTACTAGGGTATATATTAATAGTATCTATACTATAATAAAGTAAAGACATGTATGGGGTTTGTTTGTACATGTATATATATACTCCTTGAAAATGATTAATTACTCACGATCTAAAGAGAGGAGTTAGCTGGATTTAAAATGTCACTAAAACCTAAGGGACAACTACCAACTAACACCAAGAAAGGTAGGCCTATAATAATACCTATTTATACTATAAGTTATATAGTATTTAAGTATTTAATTAGGCTATAAATCTAGCTAATATACTTACTAGTATTATTTAGTAATTAATAGGATAACCTTAAGTTATCCATTAAGATTCATAGTATCTAAGGCTTCCTATAAGTCTTCTAGTTTAATATTTTACCTAAAATTAGTACTATAATAATTAATAACTACTTCTTTACTATATCTAGTATAAAAGAGAGCCTGATTTTCTTAGACTTAAAAAGTTACTAAGAGGTAGAGATAGCTAGGATAATTATACTTTATAAAAGTAACTAAGGGTCCATATTAGAGCCAGGTTAATAATTTACTAATCCTAGTTCTAACTTACTAGTATAATAGGGTTTTAGTTCTATTACTAAATTTATATACACCTTTATAACCTGGATTTGGATTAAAGGGTAAAACCCCTTCCTTAAAGAAGTATATATAATATAAGGGTATATAGTTAGTTTAGAGGACTCTCTTAGAATATTTATATATTTTAGGAATCTTATATATTATCTCAAAAACCTATAATCCTTAATAACTAACTATTAGCCTCTTATATAGATTTTTATAATAGAAATTACTTATAATATAATTTATTCCTATTCTTATTTATAAAAGAATATATAATAACTTCCCTAGAGCCTAATATAATTATAATAGTAAATAAAAAGTAGAGATTATATTATATAGTAATATATAAATATAAGGAAGTAAGAAGACTTATATTATATATAGAAAGGTATATAAGGGGAGGGGATTTATTTACCCCTAAATAGAACCTAAATATACTCTATATACTATATTATAAATTATAAATTATATTTATAACTTAGGAGAAGTACTTATAGGATATTAGAGTATTTCTAAAAAAAAGAAAAATCTAACCTAGTTTCTCTTTTACTTTTATATAAACCTTTAAACTTATTAAAAATCTTAAATTTATAGTTATTATAGTATATTTATATTCTCTATTAATTATATTAATAAATTAATAGTATTATTATATATTAAATAAAAACTTAGAATTTCAATTCCTTATTATTAATTAAAAAAGTAAATTATAAATAATTATTATAAATTAGTATTTATAGTTATTAAATATAAGAAGATAGCCTATATAATTAGTTAGTTAGTTAGTTATCTTACTTAGCCACAGATAAAAAAGAAACCTAGTACTTACAAGGGATCCAAGAGAACACCACCCTATCTAGGCATTAATAAAGATTGTGTCTTAAAATCTTTTCGTTGTTTCTATCTATTCTCGCCTTCTTATTGGTGGAAGTCCGGCTTACAAATGAAGAGGCTTGTATTATCAGCCCCTTTTAAAACAGAAAAGATACCGCCACCTTGATCTGACCCGGAGCAAAAGCTGCTTGACCCCCACCAACGCCGCATAACGAATCGGGGCTTCAAATCTTGGCCCATTTTCACGGCTTCGCTATTTGTACATTCTCGTACTTCTCTGTGGGGTGTCGAAAGCCGCGCGTGGCGCGTCTTGATCTGAGGCCTTCAGCCCCCGGCCTCCCGACCGAAAGATGGCCGGAACCCTAGTCGCCCGCAAACGCAACATACAATGTAAAACCAAGGTCAAAACTGGTTGTGCAACCTGCAGGTAAGTCTTAGTATAATCCCCCCTTCTTTTTTCAGAAGCAGGAGCTTCAAGCGGAAGCTCCAGCTTCGCAGACACTGCGTGTGTGCTGAATCAATCCACAGAATAAGAAAGGTCAAATGCGACGAGGACAAGCCGTTTTGCCAAAAATGTGTCAACACCGGTCGTACTTGTGACGGCTACGAGTCCCCGTTCCGATTCGTCTCAAACACAAAACGCGGCACCAGCGCTCACTCTGGCGGAATCAAGCCAGTCGCTGCTTGTTTCCAAGTCATCCGGCCAAACTTTGGTGCTACCGATGTCACCACTCAGGACATTGAAATCCTCGGTCGATACTTCTCAACCAAGACCATGTTCGACGTTAGGCTAGACTGCAACGAAGAAGCCAGACAGATTCTCCAAGCCAGCCTGACTGACCCGACCATCCGGCATGCGGTATCGTCTCTCAAAGCGCTCCGGGAAAACCTCGAGACGTCTGCAGGCACCATCGCGTCCGGAGCGGATTCACCCGTAGGTCCCGACCACAGCCATGGTCTCCAGCAATACTGCATGGCTCTAGGCGGTCTCGCATCTAGGTTGTCGTCTCCGGGCCCGAACGACACGAACTCGGCGCTGCTTTGCTGTCAGATCTTCATCAGCATCGAGCAAGCGCGGGGGAACTACACTGCCGTGGCCCAGCATATGGTTCGAGGGCTCAGCATCATGCACGAGTATCGAGCCGGACCAAGTCTTGTTGGTTCAAACGGACTGGGCCCGCGCCGCTCTGTCCGCATGCCTTTGCTGGACGTCTTCATCATCAAGTTGTTCATTGCGCCGTGCAAGTTCGCGGATCCCCCGGCACCATCCGGCTCTGGCGGAACGGCAGTGGCGTGTTGTCCGATGTCGCCGCATCCGCAGTCTGTCGAGTTCCGCAAAGTTCGCATACTCGCACCCGACATGCGAGCAGGACTTACGAGGATCGCCGAATCGACCCTCGAATTTCTCAGCAGGGTGTCGCACGTAGGATCGGCTGCGAATGCGTGCCAATTGCTCAGCGAAAAGTCGTTTCTCCTGGACTCTTTGGAACTGTGGCTCATCGACCTTGAACTCGCTCTAACGGACATTGGGCCTCCTCAACTTGAACCTCTATCACTATCTTTCCTGCGCTTCTTTCATCAGGTTCTGAAGATTATTCTTTTGGGGGCACTTTACTCCTCGCCCGATTATGATTCCGAGCTGCGGACCGAGATTGAGCTACTACAACAGATTACTGGCAGTATAGAGAAAGGGGTAAAGGTGTGGACACTGGGACCGAAAGTGAAGGATGGTCATGGGGTGCCAAATAAGGCACACTGATATTTGATGTCTAACCACGTAGTGTAATGATACTAGTTCATGTGTAAAAACAACAGTCTTAGGCTACATATTAGGTCTCAATGTTTTACAAGACGTAATTTCCGGAATGTAAGGCTGGAAACACGCTTTATGGTATGCTCTACTCCTAATGAGCTGTTCCAGAGAGAAATTCGCGCATGGGATAATTGGGAAGTCTGCCCGCATTCGAAACTTGCTATGTGCTTCGCATGATTGGTCTACTTATAAATTCATCTGTGATATATATTCCCCACGCATGAGAGAACGTGTCTGATCATCGCAATCTGCTTTACTTAAATAAGTCTATGGACGTTTTGTCTCTAGGGAACATCGCATACGCCATTCCAGTCACTCCTCAGTTGCTGGCAACTGGGACGGTGGCTGGTAGTCCGCTCTCAGGGACCTTCTTGTCCTCGCCCAACATCTGGCCAAGGAGATCACCCGACTTCTTTACTCCTGTCTTGACGGCCTCGTCGGCAGAAACGAGTCCAAGAGCGCCGTGAACCATGTTGATGGCACGACCGTCGATGACGTCGGAGGTGAAGGTGTCAATGTTCACAGTATCCTCCGAGCGCACCATCTCCCGAGCCCGTACGGTGTTGAGGATGTGCATCTCGTCGGGGGTGAGGTACGACTCGAGCTCCTTGTGGCTGCGGGCGCGTCCGGAAGCCTGGAGGTCTTCGACCTTCTTGAGAACGGCGTCCCGCCTGTCGGGGTCGACGGGCGCGGCGAAGGCCTTCAGGCAGAAGTCGACGGTGTTGTTCACTTCCTCTTGGGTGAGCTTGCCGTGCGTGTCGGCCGTGCCCTGGATGACTGGTAACCGCGTGAGCGACGAGCGAAGATTGGAGGGCGTATACCCCAACCCGGGACACACACTTACTAGGTCGGAAGTGGGCAAACGCGCGGTCAAACCCTTGCTCGTCCCAGTCGCTGAGCACAGGCTCGTCGTGTTCCCTGATCTGCTTGAGTGCGCTCAGGACGATCAGGAGGAAGCGAGTGTAGCCTTCGGACACCTTCTTCGAGTGCCACTCGAGCGCCTCGCGCTCGGTGCATTGGCCCTTGATGGAAGCGCAGATGGTCGCGGCGGCCGCGAGACCGCTGGCGACGGCCAGGTGCACGCCGGAGGAGAAGAAGGGGTCGATGAAGCAGCCGGCGTCGCCGACGATGCGGGTGTTGTAGCTCGCGTAGGACGAGGCGCTGTACGACCAGTCCGAGGCGGACTTGATCTCGTCCGAGACCAGAGCGGCGTCCTCGAGCATCGGGCCGAGGATCCTCGGCACGGCCTTGAGCATCTCGAGGTAGAACGCCTTGCCGCCCGGGGAACCCATCTCCCTCTTCTTGCGAGTGGCGACCTCCTGGTTGACGACCACGCCGACCGACACGGTGTCGTTGTGCAGAGGAATGAACCAGCACCAGCCGCTGCCATCTGTTACTTCGGGTATCAGCAAACACGTTTTCGATCAGGCGTGGGCATGGCTGGGGAATGGTTTTGCACGGACCTGAAAGAGCTTCGAAGTAAGGAACGCCCTCCTGCGGCGTGCCGACCCCGTAACGACCGGCCCCCTTCCAGTAGCCCCAGCTGGCGACGTTCTTGAGGCCCTGGTTGAAGCGACGGTTCTTCAGGTACTTTGTGCTCATGATGCCCAGGCGACCGCTGGCGTCGACGAGGTAGTCGAACCTGATGACGCCCGAGGCGCCGTCCTCCTTGCGCGTCCAGGTGGCCGACAAGGGGCGGCCGGGGTCCAGGGTCCGGTCGTCGGCGGTGGTCGGGCCATCGTGGGGCGCGAACTCGACGGCCGTCACCCTGACGCCGTCGAAGACTCCGGCGCCGCTCTTGCCCGCATGCTTGAAGATGAGTTCGTCCGACTCGGAGCGGATGACGTTCCAGGAGTAAGCGTTGGGGCCACCGGCGCCGATGAAGTCGGTGACTGTTCGGCGTTTAGGAAAGCTTCATTTACAAGCCATTTGGCTCAGAGCGGATCGTTGACTCACAAGCTGGGTCCTTGTTGTTCAACACAAAAGCAGCACCAATCTGCGAGAGACTTTGGTCAGCTCATTGATCAGAGATCGAGCTTGCTTGTTCAATGACACACACCTTCTTGTAGAAGCCGTGATTGACGAAAGTCTCATCGAGGTCAACGAATCTAAAGAAGTGGCGCAGGGACGGCAGCATGCTCTCCCCGATGTGATACCTAAAAGACGTTTTAGCCACTTTCTTGAACAGCCCTTGAATAAGTCGGCGGTTTGGGTTGGCCGCGCTCACCTAGGAAACTTGTCGCCTTCGAGGACAACAGCGTCGATCCCTTCCCGGGCCAATGCGGATGCTGCGTACGAGCCGGCTGGGCCGCCGCCAATGACGAGAACCTTGGCGTACTCTGGGACAGACATGGTGCTCTAATATACTGCAAATATGAATTTCTATAAGAAGCGGGGGTTGATGCTGTGCTGCGTATCCAAATGCCAGTTACATCTCGCGGAACGAACGCACCTCAAATAGAAGTCTCGCCAGCTGGGATTCAGATTGATGCAGTCCATTTGAAGTCACCGATTATTTTCCGCCAGGTAACGGTATCCGAGAGTTGGATTATTCGCCATGATTGTCAGATTTGGGTCTTCAAGCATGCTTCCTCGTGCGGCTGAGGTGCGGCGGTCGTCGGGGTGGGTACCAATTGGTTCCGGTCGGTCCTTACTTGGTCGGTGTCCGTTGAATCCCGGCCCCTTAAAGAGCAAGGGGAAAGTCAGTGAGACTAGACACAGTCCGCAGAATGTCGACGATTTCCATTCGAACACTTACTCGGAAACACAATTCAGGGACGACCTAGACAAGACTGATACCGGCCGCCACCGACATGGACGAAATCTCTCGATCGCAAAGCCGCACTTCGACGGACAATACCACTTCCAAGATGGAAAAGAACAGCATCTTGTCCTCTTCACCCCGAGACGAATCTCTCAAATCCGTTCAAGCGGAAGAAAACACGAAGCAGATGAGTGAGTTCCCTGAAGGCGGGCCCACGGCCTGGCTTGCCGTCGCCGGCGCGACTGCTTGCTTGTTCGTCTCGTTCGGATGGGTAAACGTTATTGGCATCTTCCAAGAATGGTACCAGTCCAATCAGTTGAGGGATTACACTCCTTCTGATGTCGCATGGATACCTTCACTCCAGAGTCAGTAGCGCACCAAGCAAAATCCCCACCCCCTTTCAGCTTTGCGGCTTCTAACGCAGAGCAGTCTTCTTCATGTTCGCCGGCGGTATCTTCGCCGGGAAGATCTTTGACGACTTTGGACCCCGGTACCTGCTCGTCGCAGGCACGTTCCTACATGTGTTCGGGTTGATGATGACCAGCATCTCCAAAACATACTACCAGATCTTGTTGAGCCAGGCAGTCTGCTCCGCCGTTGGCGCCTCGCTCGTTTTCAGTCCCGCCTTTTCAAGCGTATGGCCCGTCTATCCCAAAAGTCTGCAGAAGGCCAGTCAACTAAACCATGCCGTTCGCATGCTCTAGGTATCGACGTGGTTTCTCAAGAAACGCGGCGCAGCGCTCGGCGTTGTGGCTGCCGGCTCATCGCTCGGAGGCCTCGTCTTCCCAGCCCTCATTATCAATCTGCTTCCCCGAGTCGGCTTCGGCTGGACCCTTCGCTGCTGTGCCTTCATGATCTTGGGTCTTTTGCTATTTGCAAACTTTGCTCTCACGAGCCGCATCAGGCCTCAGAAACGACCGTTGAAATTTGCTGCATTCGTTCGGCCGCTGAAAGAACCAGCCTTCGCGTTGTGGACGATTGCGGTGTTCTTCTTCTACTGTGCGCCGTATTCAAATACACCCTCGATAATCTCCCACGACACTGACTGTCGTCTAGGGGGTATGTTCGTCCCGTTCACGTTCATCGTGGCCCACGCGACCGTCCACGGCATGTCACCTCATCTCGCGCAATACCTGGTCTGCATCCTCAACGCTACGAGGCAAGAAACTTACCTGGCCCTTCCAGCCCTCTCTCGGCTGTCGATCCGAACACCCAAGCTGACAACCTTCTGTCTGTAGTCTCTTCGGGCGGACCATACCGAACGCTGTTGCCGACAAAGTCGGGCACTTCAATGTCATGATCGTCATGGGCGCCTCGACCTCGGTCCTGATCCTCGGCCTCTGGCTCCCGTCCGCCGGTGACGCGCCGATCATCGTTTTCGCGGCGCTCTTCGGCATATCGTCAGGCGCTGGCATCAGCCTCACGCCGGCGCTCTGCGCCAAGCTCTCGCCCATACAAGACATTGGTGTCCGGACCGGCACGGTCTTTACAATCTCGGCGTTCGCTGGGCTGACTGGGTCCCCCATTGGCGGTGCCATCATCTCGAGAAGTGGAGGATCCTTTGCCTACGCCATTGCTTTTGGGGGTATAGCTTGTGCGATTGGGACCATGCTTTTCGTGGCTGCTCGGATCGCGTTTGCTGGCTGGAAGCCGGCTAAAGTTTGAGATGGATGACGGGGGGCCCGACTGTCACAAAAGTTTGGGGGTTTAACGACCATGTTATTGCTCTGGTTCATTTAATTGTGCTGCCGTATTAGATTACTGGCCGGGGAACTTGGGATTATTTCAGGTGTATCGCCTAGCTTGCTCTCTTGGATAGGTCATTTACGAATGCAAGTGTCTTTCTTCAACCCTCCCAGCTTCGTGACCGAAATATCTAGGACGAGTATCAGTCGAGTGCGTCTTTCAACTATGGCTTGGTAGGGAAAAGATCGTGTACTATCTGTCTGGACACCTTGATCCATCATCTTAATCCTCGACTACGCCATCCTCCAAGTCTCTTATCATGCTTCACTCAAAACAGCAAGCCGCCATTAGGGACGTTTGCCAGGACATTGCAACATCACGTAATTTCCACGTCTCTACTGACACCTTGCTCAAAACGCACAGCGGCATCAACTATGTTCATCATTTAGTATCCCACCTGTCAGAGGTGTATGGTACAGAGTGAAGAAGTTAGTATTTTAGGTATAGGTAAAACAACTATTCTTCTCTGACCCCCCCTCTCCTAGTATTAGGGGGGTCATCGCTCCCTATATAGAGACTACCCACTAGGTCCCCGGAGGTCCCCGGAGGCCCCTATAGGTCTCTAATAGTCTCTAAATGCCCCTAGAGGTCTCTAGTATATAATACAATCCCCCCTCTAAACCTAGGTTATTCTTAGCTAGGGATTAGCTAGAGGTTATCCAAAGAGTCTCTAATAATTTACTATTATCTCTTAACTAGTTTATTTATAAACTCCTATACTTTAATTAATATTTTAATTTAGGGCTTCTTAAGTAAATTATAAGTATTATATTAATAGTTCCCTAGTAGAATACCTCTATTATTCTAATTATTTATAATTTTTATATTCTATAATTTAGTATTCTAAATTATAAATAAATAAACTTTTCTTTAGGCCTCTTAATAACTTAAAGGGGTAATTAATTAGGAGTTATTATACCCTATTATAATTACTCCTATAGTTTATTATTTAGTAATAAGGGATTAATTTACTTAAAAAGCCCTTTTAATATACTTAGAATTATTTAGTAATTATTTATAAATACTTTTATACTCTTTTATTTATAATATATACTTTTCTTATTATAAATAATTATAAAAATTAGTATTATTTTATAAAGTTTTTATTATTTTTAAAAGCTCTTCTCTAAGGTAATTATTTCCTATTATTCCTATATTTTTAGGACTCTTATAAATTTTATTATTATTAATTCTCTTTATTAATATTTTTAATTATTTATTATTAAATATAAGTTACTTAGTAATAATTTACTCCCTCTTTAGTAGTCCCCTTTTATTAATATAAGTATAAAATATTATAATATTATATTCTTAATTATATTACTCTTAAATTTTACCCTTTATGGGAAATTATATAAATATTCCTTTAATTTTTTATAATTTAAAACTTTTCCTCTTTTTTTTCTCTAGTTTTATTATTAATCTCACTACTACTACTATTACTACTACTACTACCCCCCCTCTACTCTCCTTTTTTCTTCTTTTTTTTATTTATTTAAATACTTTTATTAATTTTATTATATTAAAGAATATTAACTTTAAAAAGGCTTTCTAGGGCCTTACCTATTACTATTACCTATATTATTAATTCCTTTAATACCCTAGTTAGGAGTTTTATTTCTATTTTAAAATTAAAAATAAGTTATTATTACCCCTTTAATAAGTTTTTAATAACTATTTAATATATTTAATATAATTATCTTTATTAAGTATAAGTATTATATTAACTCTAATAATAATAAGATTTATATTAATATAAGTTATTCCTTTGTCTTAATTTTAAAGCTCTATTAATTACTAGTAGCCTACTTATATTATAATTAGCTTAGTTAATTACTTAAAAGTCCTTATAAATAAGGTTTAGGGGGCCCCTAATAAAGCCTCCTAGTATACTAATTATAAGGTAATTATTCTTACTCTTCTATTATTTCTTTATTATTTAACTAGTACTTAAGAGGAGCTTATTACTACCTAACTAGTAATTAAGAAGGCTTTTTAGGGTAAAAAAATAAAGTTAATCTCTTAATTAAGAAGAGAAAAACTTAAGACTAAGAGTAGGACTAGGTTCTAAAAGAGTACTAAGTAACTACCCTTAAAGCCTAGGCTATTAGTAGTAAATAGTTAGCTACTAAGACTACTAAGTAGATACTTAAAATAGAGTACTATTATACTACTATTAAAGTACTAGCTACTACTTAAGTATAAGTACTTAGGGTTATCTCTATTTACTTAGAGGAGATATTTACTCTCTATATAAAGTAAGTAAGTTAATATTATTTAGTACTTACTTATTATTACTTTAATACTAATACTTTATAATATTATAATATTCTTACTATAGTTTTTAAGGGGGAGGAGAAAGAGGAAGAGGAAATAAAGAAGTAGGCCCCTTACTAATAAGAGTACTAAGAATCTACTAGAGTATTCCTAGTAAGCTATTATTAATACTTTTTACTTTTAAGTATAATACCTTATTTTTCTTTTTAAGTTAGGCTTTTTACTATAAAATAGTAAATTAGCTCCTATACCTCTATTATTAAGTATACTACTTACTATTTCTCTACTACTTCTCTATAATTATTATAACTTTATTATTCTAGTTTTACTTTATAAAATTACTTTAACTCTATAATAATATTCCTCTATAATTCCTATAAATTCTTAGTATTATTATAATTTCTCTACTTAATAAAGTATTTATAGAATTCACTATACTAGCTAGTTCTAATACTTTAGTAGTAGAGATAATAGGTCTACTATATATAAAGTGAAAGTGGGTTAATTAGAAGGAAGTTATTTAGAGAGGGAGGCCTTGGAGAAAGGAGTAATATCTAATTAAGGAGGGTTATATATAATTATATATAGATTACGTGATTACCTATATAACCACTAGAGTATCCACTCTAAAACCTTAGATCCATATAGAATCCAGTAATATAGGTAAATATCCTAATACTAGTAGTTTTTCTCTTATACTAGGATTCACCTAATATACCCTTTTAAATATATAAATTAAATGATTTTATAATAATTATAAATATACTCTAATAGTATAAAATATACTTTCTCTATTCTTTACTCCTTACTTATTTAAGTAACTTATCCTTCTATATAGATTATAATTCTATTTATATTAATAAGGTAGTGGAGAGCTCTATTTAGTAAGGCCTTTATAAAAGTATTAATAGGGTTATTTTTATTATTAACCTAGTAAACTTTAATAAGCTCTTATTATTTATATAATTAATAGAGAATTATAATATTAATTATTAATTACTTCTTTTTTATAATACTAAGTTTAATAAGGTACTTATATAGTAAGTATAAATTAGTATATATTATAGTGGGTATTATATTAGGGATTTATAACTTATTAGTAATTTTCTAGAGAGTTAATATAATAATAAAGGCTAGGTCCACACTAGTAACTATAATATAAATCTTAGAAACTAATATACTATAGGTAACTTATTTATACTTAATTAAGTTATAGTAAATAATATTACTATTAATTATAAATAATATATTATAAATCTTCTTATTAACTAGAATAATAATATAATTAAATTATAATATTAAGTCTTAGTTATTAATAAATAATCTATTTATAAATATAAATAATTTTATAATAAGTAATAATAGTATAATAAATATAAGACTACACTTAAGATTATTCTTTAGTTATAAAAATTATTTATTAAGGGTAGTAATATTCTTATTAGAAGAGTCCTAATATTATATAGTAGTTAATAAGTTAAAATAAGTCTTAAATTAATAAATTAAGATAATATAAGTACCTCAGGCTTATTATTTAATATATTATTACTTTTTAATTATGGATTTAATATTAATAAACTCTAATTTAAAGCCTTAGCCCTTTTAATAAAGGGTTATAAATCTATTTATTAATAATATAATAATACTACTATTAAATATAATTAGGGTTTTATAGGTTAAAATCTCTTTTAACTTAGTTATAAACTTAACTTTAATTAGTTTCTTATTTTTAATAACTAAAAAGAACTTTATTAATAGACTAATAGTATTATTAATTTATATACTAATAATAGTAAAATAGAGACTTAACTTAGTTATTAAGAATAAGTATAGGTTAAAAGAGGAACTCTCTATTTATAATTTATCCCTATAATAAGTCTTATATATTACTTACTAGTAAGTACTAGTCTCTATAATTCTATAGAGGGGTTTTATAATCTTTATGATAATACTAGGGGGGTACTAATTTTAAATTTAATTAGGAAAGTAGGTATAAATATTTCTAGTAAGTAGGGTTTAGAATTATATATAAGCTTATATAATATCTCTAATCTAGATTTAATAATCTAAATTAAGGAATAAAGTAATTAATAGTAGTAAATATATACTATAGTATTAAATAATAAGAAATTAAATTAAAATCCTATACTTTTTAATATTATTAATATTATAAATAATTAAATAGAACTTTTTAAATAGAGTTATTATTTTATTTTTAATTTTATTAATTATTTAAAATTAAAAGAATTAATTATATTATTTATTAGAATTAAAAGTTTTAAATTTAAAGACTTTTTATTAAAGTAGGGTATTAATTTCTTTTTTATAGGACTTCTTAAAAGGGGTCCTTTTATAGTAAGCTTTCTAACTTTTTAGAGAGTAAGAGAGAGAACTAGATTTATTATTTCCTTAGTAATTATAAAAATTATATAATTTACCTCTTACTCAAAAGTATTATTCAAGGGAATAAAGTTCTTATAGAATTTATTATAGGGATATTAGGTAATAATATTAGGAGTAATTAGAATTATAATCTCTAGGTTTAATAAAATATAATTAAAGTCTTAGTTAGTATTATTTTTATATTTATTATTAGGGTCTTTATATTAGGATTTAATTATTATAGAGGGGAAATCTTAGGAGTCTTAAAATAATTTAATAATAATAATTTTACCTATAATTATTATAAAATAATAAGAATTTTATTAGCTCCCTTTTTATAATAAATATATATTTATAATTAAAAGGGGAAATTAATAATTTTATTTATAATTAAATTATTATATATAATAAAAGTATTTATAATTTTATATTTAATAATTTCCTTCTATAAATTATTTATTATAAAGTAAATAACTTTAATTTTAATTATAATATTAAGGGATAAAGTAGAGTTATTATTAATTTGTAAGTAAATATTAAAAATAAGTAGAATTAATATTAATTTAGTAAATTTAATAATATTCTTAATTACTTTAATAATTATTTAGAATATAAAGTTAGGTTTAATAGAAGGTAATTCTTATTAAATAGTAATATAAATTTATTATAAAGAGTTATAATACTTCTCTATTTTATTAATTTAATAATAAACTTTAATTAGAATTACTTTAATAATAATTATTATAAATTTAATATTCTTCTTAAAGACTTTAATAATAAAATTAAGGCTAGTATTAGTAATAATTTAATTTAAAGGGCCTTAGTATATATAAATTTAATAAAGATAAAGAGTTTTATTATAATAATACCTATAAACCAGCTGCTGCGCGGAGCGAAGCCCGGAGCCTAGTTATTTAGCGGGATTATATAACTACTTTCAGCTATATATTTAGCTCAACACCACAATTCCTACTATATTTAGATCTCTTATTAAGTATTCTATATTTCAATATATTTAGTTTATATATATAGAAATATATATAAGGTAATATTTAATAAAGTAATTACCCTTGGAATACTAATACTAATTAATAGTAAAATACCCTGAGTTATACTACTCTAAATACTATAAATTAATAAAGTTAAATAGGAAGAGATAATAAAATTTAGATCCCTTAGTTCTATTAATATTAATTTATATACTTAGTTTATTATACTACCTAAAGCTACTAATATTAGGAGGCTACTAAAATAGTTTAATATTAAGTTCCCCTATATTTATTATATACTAAAACTACCTAATACTAATTTATTTAAAATTCTTATTAATTATAGTAATACTTAAGGAGAAGAGAAAAAGAGAAATAGTGAAAATATAATAAGAGAATCTCTCTAATCCCTTATTATAAACTAGATTTTTATTAATTATTATATTTACTTAAGTATTACTTAAAAGCTTAAGAGTAATACTAAGCTTAGCTAGGGAATTATAGCTTAATAAGAGAAATTAAATAAATTATAGAGAGAGATATTTATCCTCACAAAACTATAAATTTAGTACTCTCTAATACCTATAAAAGGGTTATTAGAAGCCTTAGAGAGAGAGATTCCTTATAATTAATATAATTACTAGTAATATACTATAAGTAATCTCCTAATTCTCTATTTCCATTAATATGAGCTAAGAGTATTATAATTACTAAAACCTACTAAACCCTTATATTAATCCAAGATATTTATTTTTATTTTTTATTAAATTCTCCTTATTTATAGTAAATAAGCTAGGAATAATAGAACTAAATAGGGCTAAAATAATTATTTAAAACCTAAATAAACCTTATAATTACTTTGTATACTATGAGTTAATAAATTAACTATTAGCTTATTTTTAAGAAGCCTAAGGCTCCTATAGTTAGCTCCTATTATAATTAAAACTATTTACTTAACTAAGAGAGAGAATTATTATATAATTATTTATTTATACTTTATAAGTTAATAATTATAACTAGAGAGGAAGCTTTATAATTAGAATTACCCTACCTGGATTCTTTAAATTCTCTATAGCCCTAATAAATTTAGTAGAGAGTTATTCTTAATTTATTAGTCCCTTAGGAATAGAGTATACTTAATTCCTCTATATAGGGGTATATACTCTAATATTCTAAGGAGATTACTACTTAGTAGATTAATACTAGGATTATTTTTTAAATAGAGATTTATAAGAAGAAGTAGTTTATAGTATTATAGTTATAATTATAATACTAGGAAGACTTTAAGAATTATCCTAGTAAGTTCTTTAATAAAATAACCCCTAATATTATGAAATATCTTTATAATTATTTTTAGTAATATAGAGTATTTATATAGACTAAGTCCTAGAAAATTACCTAGTAACTAAAGAATATAGCTACTTAAGAGGAATATTACTTCTAGACTTAGAATAAGATTAATTAGTAGTAAAGGAGAAGAGGTAAGTTTATTATACTCCTTAATAATTAGACCTTTATTAATAATATTATAGGAAATAATTATTAAAGGGTTTAGCCTAAGATTAATTTAAACTCTTAATAAAAACCCTTAAGAAATTATAATAAGGAAGAGTAGAATTAAGAATAGTTAGGATATAAGTACTAAATACTTCTAGTACCTCTACTAGTACTACTATTATAAGTACTACTATTCTAGTAAAGTGCTCCTCTAGAGCCTTAAAACTAGTAAAGTCCTCCTTTAATTTAATATTTTATAGATTTCACAAAGTTATATACTAATAAAATAAAGTATAGTAATAAAGGTACTAATATTCTTAATATAAAACTTTATATATTTTAGAATACTTACCTTAGAGTTAGAATTATAAAAGCCTAAATAAAACTTAGGATTCTAATAATACTAAAAAGTAGAGCTCTAAAGTATTATTATAATATAATTTACCTAATTAATATTAAGAGAGGCCTTATAAATAATAAAATTATTTAGAGGCAAAGTATTAAATTTAAAATAAATAAATCTTAGTAGGTAAGTTTAATTAAGTAGAATATAATATTAATAATTTATATTATAAGTAATAATTCTATTAAAATAAAGTTTAAAATACTTAATATTGAGATAGGGCAGGGCGTTCGCGCGCCCGTGAAAGGCGCGATTACGTAAGCCCACGCATATAAATATGTGCTCGCGCGCACAGTTTAGTTTCTAGCAATTCAAGCAGTTTTCCCCCTTCTTTTCGCTTTACTATAAAGGCCTTCTGGGCATAGTTTTGTTGTTGTTTGCACCCATAGGGTCCGCACCCCGTTTTAATGGTGCCCAGAGGCGGATCTCTCTTAAGTATCCCTCTAAAGGTGCTTAAGAGAGGTACACTTCTATGCTGTACAAACGGGCCGCCTTCAACACAACACAATGTATCATCCCTGCCGCTAGACGAGATATACGCGCCAAGTTATGCCCAGTTACACCCTCTACAGCACCCGCTAATATGCCATTATTGGGCCCTTCGCTGCGCCCAATACTGCGCGCTCGCTGTTGTTATTAGTACGCCTGTTTTGCTACGTTGCGCGCCTGCCGCTGCGCCCGCTGCCGCGCCCGCCGCCGCGCTTGCCACTGCTGCCGCCACCGCTGTTATATGCCCGCTGCTGCCACCGCCGCCGCCGCCGCCGCAGCCCTTCACCACGCCCACCGCAGCCCGTGGGGCCCGAAAGATCCAGCTTTTTCGCTGCGCCGTCTGCGCCGCTAAGACAGACATACCCGACGACGAGAAGTCCGTACGCCGCGACGTACGCTATATGTGTAGAAAGATACCACAGATTGGTATAAGTAATGGGGAGGTCCCATAGTATAGGGGTATAGGTCTGGATTGCGATTGTAGAGGTTATGGGTTCAAGTCTGGAATTTTTTTTGTCCTGCGGAGCCTTTTTCATTTTTGTGGCTTTCGCATTCGCGGCTTTGGGGAGGATTGAGATAGGGCAGGGCGTTCGCGCGCCCGTGAAAGCCGCGATTACGTAAGCCCACGCATATAAATATGTGCTCGCGCGCACAGTTTAGTTTCTACAAGCAGTTTTCCCCCTTCTTTTCGCTTCACTATGAAGGCCTTCTGGGCATAGTTTTGTTGTTGTTTGCACCCATAGGGTCCGCACCCCGTTTCAATATACTTATTAATACTCTTATTAAGCTCTAATTAGCCCTTAGAGAAGCCTATTAGAATAATAAAATTATTTAAAACTAACTCCTTTAAAGCTACTATAGTATTAAAGAGTACAAACTTATAGTATATAACCTAGTAAATACTTTTAATAATTTATACTACTAACTTTTATTAATTATTAGTAATACTATTACCTTTAGTAATATAAAACTTACTAGTTAATATATAATAAATTAATATTAGATAAATTATAAGTATAATAGTAAAAGTTAATAGTAATAATATAATTAATTATACTACTTACCTTTGAAATAACCTCTATATTAGTAGAATAATAAGAGGTATTATATATATAAAAAAGAGAATTACTATTTATTAAATTACTTATAATATAAGACGAATAAGGCCTATATAAGGTTTAAGAGGAACTTAGGGATTTATAATATATTATAATTTATATATATATAATTCCTTAATATATATAAAGGACCTTCTTAAGAGGAATAAAATAATAATATTAATAGGACTATAGTAGAGAATAAGAATATCCAAGTCTACCTATAATTAGTAGAGAATAAGAATACCTAGGCTTACTTATAATCCTAGTTTATTAATAATAAGACCTATTAGTTGGATATTATTTTATATTTAGTTATATTATTTATATACTTTAATAAGATAATTAATCTATACTAAATTATAAACTTATTACTTAATTAAGTAGTATACTATGGATTTATATATTTTAAACCCTTTTAATTTATAAATCTCTCCTCTAATTCTACTACTTTTACTCTAATAAAGAGATATTTAGAGGAAGTATTCCATAGTATTATCCTAAATATAGAAGTAATTAAATTTTTAACTATAGACTATAAATAGTTCCTTATACTTAAGTAAATAATTTAGTTTAATACTATTATGAACTAAAAAGGGGCTAATAGAGCTATTATTAAATTTAGCCTAGAAAACTTAATTGAATTAATAGGTACTATAGTAGTTTATATACAATTTAGAAATATACTATTCTATATTATCCCCATAAATACTCTATTTTTACTTTACCTTATAAATATAAATTATATAAGTATTTAATTTAATAACCTATAAAATTACCTAATCTAAGGGAATTTTAAAGTTCCCATTATTCATAAATAGGGCCACTTATAGTTACTTCTTAATATTAATAAAACTCTTACCTAGAATAATTTTATAAAAGGTGAGTTATAGTAGTTATATTAATAATTTAGTTATTTATTAGTATATTACTTTTATAAAGTACTTTAGTAAGTAGACTATTCTATTAAGCTTAAGGCCCTAGAGTAATTTATAAGAGTATACTCATATTACTAGCTTAATATAATTACTTTAAATTACTTTAAATTTATAATTTAAAATAATTATAACTTTAATTATACTATAATTATTAATATATTATATCTTAAAAGTAAACTAGTACTCTATATTATTAATATTATAACTACCTTTAATATAATAAAGTTCCTATATAATCTCTTAGTAGTAGTAGTATTAAATACTCTAAAATAATATTAAATTCTAATATACCTTGGACTTCTTAATATTATTATTATTAATACTAGTATAAATTTTATATTTTCTAAATAGAAGTAAGAATTATAAACTCTATTAATTAATATATTTAAAATCCCTATTAAAGTCTATAACTCTATAAATAAAATAGAGTAATATTATATTATACTATATAAAGTCTATATAGTTATTTAATAAGATTTATTTAATAAGTACTAAGATATAATACTCTAAATAGTAATTAAAGTAATTAATAATATAATTAGCCTAAATAGCCTTATTCTAATACTACTTATTTTTAGAGTATATTTAAGAATAAACTCTAACTTACCCCTATCTCTAGAGCTCTAGTAATAAATAATAGTATTAAATAGAGCTATAGAGAAACTAAGGAAAATAAGAATATTAAAATAAATTATAAATACCTTATTTACTTAAAATAGCCTAAATATATTTTTAGTTTTATAATTACCTCTAGAATTACTTATTTATATATATTAAAAGAAAATAAATTAAATAGGATTATATAAATTATTTACTATTAATAGTAAAACCTATACTCTTAATTTCCTAAGAGGGCCTCAAAACTTTTAATCCACTATTATTTATTTATTATATATAAATACTTCACTAAAAGAGGAGAATAATAAAGAGAGTAATACTACTCTAAATAAAACTCTAGATTTATTTCCTCCTACTTTTTAGTCTTATTAATAAGGCTAATTACTAAAAGCTTAGAAGGACTAAGGTTAAAATTATAAACCTATTATAAAAGGAAGATAAAAAGTAAAATTACTTACTTAATTAAATACTATAAATATCCTTACTTATATAGTAATAATTATAAGGGTACTTACTTATAAAATTAATAATACTATAATATTCTTATTAATAAAGGAAAAACTAAATTATAATTTTACTATTTAACTCTATAAGGAGGGTAAAATTAATAATACTAAATTACTATTTACTACTTTATTAGTTATTAAAATTAATTTACTTTAATAATAAGGTATATTTAAAATTATTCTATATAATAAGAGTATTTATTAAAATATTTAGATTTTTAAGTTATAAATAGTTTATAAAATTAAGTGGAAGGAAATTAATTATTTATATAAAGAATCTTACTTTATTATTTAAGACTATAATAATAATAATAAGGAATTAATCCTTATATAATTACTAATTATTTAATAAATAAATTAAAGATTAATTCTTATCCTTATATTTATACTTTTTATATATAGATTTAAATTTTAATTATAAAATATTACTAAGGTTTATATATAATTAAAAACTAAACCTAATTATATAATTCCTATTAAATTACCTTATAGAATCTAATATAATTACTTTTATATTTAGATTATAAGAATTATTTCACCCCTATATAAGTTAATAAAAATAGAAACTTATTAATAAGTTATATATAATACTTATTATATTAAAGGTCTTAGGATAAAGTATTT
>JAXISO010000432.1:0-24653 GCA_036785465.1 Colletotrichum agaves | reverse complement strand
TTAATATTAAGACTAATTAATATTATTTATAATATAATTTAAATATTTATAAATAGTATTTAATTTAATATTATTATTCTTATAATTATTATAATATTACTAAATAAATATAATTCCAAAATTAGGAAATTAAATTATTCCTACTTCTAAAGTCTAAATATACTCTTTCTATTAATGGAGGAGTTAACTATAAACTTCCTCTATAAATATTCTACCTAGTCCATAACTTATAAATAGTAACCTCCTAATTTTACTAACCTCCCACTTTTACTAACCTCCTACTTTTACCTTTAATTCACCTTTACCTTACTCTACTCTAACTTACTATATTCTTAATTAATTTATATTTAAAGTATAATTAATTTAAAATTATAAATTTCTAATAATTATAAATTAAAAATCAGAAAATATAATTAACTAGAATAATAAACTAATAAAAGAAAGAACTATTATTATTAGGGAAACTATATATTTAATTATAATTAATAATTCTAATATAATAAATAATAATTAATTATATAGGTAAGTATAAGGCCTCCTCTTAAGTTAAGAATTAAACCTAGAAGAGAGCTAGATTAAATTTACCTAATATATAAACTTAGAATAAATTAATCTTAACTTAGTATTCTACTATTAAATCCTAGTCTTTAATTCTAATTATTACTAAACTTAATATAAATCTTAATAAAGGAGAATTAAATATCCCTTTTAACTAGGCTATAATACTCCTAACTCTATTAGAGAGACTAATTATTCTTAAAAATAATAATAATAAAAATAAATAACTTACTATATAGAATAATAATCCATAATTAAATATAGAAATTAAGTAATATCTTAAGATAATTAAAATAGTACTAAAGAAAGTTAGGGAAACCTAAAGAATTAAATAACTTATTATATTTAAAATAATATTATAAATTAAGAATATATTAATATAGTAACTAATTAAATTAATTATAATTATTATAAACTTATTACTATATTAGAAGTTTACTAGATTCTTTTATAGGGAAAAATTATTTAAATAGTATTTCTAGGTAATAATTATTAAATATATAGTATAGGAGTTTAATATTACTAATATTTAGAATATATATATAATAAAAAAAAGTATTATTTTTAGTATAATATATATTATTTAATAAATTAATTTTAATTAACTTATAATTAAATTAAATATAATAAAGCCCTTTATTAGAAAAGTAATAAATTAAGTTATATACTAATTTAATTAGAGCCTAGATTATATTAGAGTAGAAATTAAGACTTCTAAGATTATAAAGAATTTCTTTAATAATAGACCTAATTTAATAGTATATTTTAATACTACTTAAAAATAGAGATAATTAATTAAAAATATTAAATTATCTAATAATAAGAATAAAAATATTATTAAAATTACTCTAACTCTAACTCCTAGTAAATTAAAGAATTATACTATACCTAAGAAGAATAAAAAGAAGGTAACTTTAATTAAATCTAAACCTATTTAATAGAAAATAGTAATAGTAAAGCTAATTATTAGTAATATAACCTAATTAAAACCTATAATTTAATAGAAATTTATAACTTAATTAAAGCCTATAGTTTAATTAAAATCTAGGATTTATTTTAACTTTAATATAAATAGCTAATTTAAAATTAGAATATAATTTAATAATACTAATTATAATAAATCCTACTTAAATATATTATATTATAAATTACCTACTCCTACTAATTAATACCCTAGTATTTAGAATAGTCTTAAGTAATTACTTAATTATTTTAGAGGCTAGGAAAAATTATTATAAATAATAAATTTCTTTAAGAAGAAAATAATAAATATAAGTATAAATATTATTAAAGGTACTAAGTCCTATATATAGAATACTATAAATTATTAATTATAAATTAAAATTTATTATATTTATAGTAAAAAATATATATAATTAAGAAGGATAAAATATATAAATTAATAAGTAAGATTTCCTATATTTTTCTTTTTATATATTACTATGGATTTAATAGTGACTAATTAATAATTTACTAGATAGAGATAACACATATTTAAGGTCAGAAATCAAAAAGCCATAATAACTTTAGGCGGAGGGCCACCTAATTTATGGGGGAATATATAAAAGGAGGAAGTAGCAACGAGGATAAAATCCAGCGATTAGATATGGATTATTCCGACACCACTCAACATATTTTACCATAAATCCATTATATATAGCTAGCTTAATATAGAACAACCCATAATACAACATCAATCCCTGCCCCTACTGAGTGGCTCCTATTGTGCATCGCCTTTTGACAAACTCTAAAGTGCATTAATCCCGCCCTTAGGCTTTTGTCTGTCCCAACCACGCCTCGGGCAGCCACATCTGTTCGCACGGTAACTAGTTCAGGAGTCGTATAGTCAGCGCCTCGTCGATGACGGCTTCCAATCCTTCCCACGAGATAACATCCCGGGACATCAATCCTCCGTCACTTCTAGGATGCATCTGCCCTCGACAACGGCTTTTGTCAGAGCGCTTCCATTTGTTGCCAACCCCACGTGGCCAGGTCAGAACGGTTGGCAATGCGTATAACGCCGTGTGTTATACTGAGCCTGGAGGTAGAGGGAGCAGCTTAAGGGCAGAAACAAGCGGAGCTTTTCGTCTGCCTGTCCTTTTTCCGTGCTCCTCTAGTGTAGACATCAGCCCATCTGTTTTGTCTAACCGATTTTGACTGCCTCTTCCGCACCCTTTAAGAGCTCCGGTGATAATAGGAAGGGAGTCTCGCATTGCAATACGCTCGTAGCGCCGGCTTATAGCCCGGATAGGCGCAAATTTCCAGCGTTCGGATAACGGCAAGCCCGTACAAGAAAGCAATCTCGCCTTTCGTTCCAGACCAACTTTAGAAGGGGGCGTGCCCTGATCTCCGAGTCCGTTTCCAGTTGCCACTGTCAATCCTTTGTTTCATCGCACGGCGGCTCAGGACTGTGGACTGTGGGTTTCCCCGCCAGTTGCCAATTGGATCCGCCGGTCCAAACGAATCGCATTTAACCACCTTGATTGACGGCACGCGAGACTCCGGTCGGGCCGTCCTGCGTCGGCATCTCGCCTCCAAATAATCCAATTCTACAAACGTAATCCACGGCGGCGGTCCTAGTACTCGGGTCAATTCCTTATCGTGCTGCACAAGCCCGGCTCGCTGTCGTAAAATCTGTCTTGTCCTTACTCCGTTGAACCTGACAACTGTGATCTTTAGCATCCTGTGAAGACTGGTAGAAGCAAAAACGAACCATACGCTTACATTGCTATATCGCAATACTCTTCTAGTCCAAGTAGGGTGAACAAAACATGTCTCGACCGGCATTTGCGGTAACTAATCAGCAGGATTCATATACGACTAAGCACAAATCACTCCACGAATTGCAAACGCAGGCTTGGGGGCTAGGCATTGTTATGATTAAGCTAGGTGTGATATTCCTCACGAAGGCTCTCCATATTCTCCCCTTCTTGTAACGTTGCTTCGCAGAAGCAAACTCGAATGATTGATAACATGCCCTCGACCCAGACGGATCCAACCGGCGAACTTGATCCGACTGAGCCTTGCGTCGCCAAACACCTCACTAAGAAGATTTGAGCTCAGGTGAAGCAGATCATTCAAAGAACAGGGTCCCAATGGCCCTGAGCGCCTTTGACAACACCCTCCATCTCCGAAGTCACCCAACCACCATAAAAATCCCCCGGCTGCGGCTCAACCCGCTCCCCGTCAACATAACAATCCCACGGTCCAGCGTAGAACGATAAATACCCCTTGATAGCTTCGAAGCCCGGTGTTGGAGACTCATAAGACCAGATGCGATTCGGTACTAATTGTGGTGTTCCTTGGGGGGCATTCTTAGGTGCTGTGAGAGAGAAATAGGTTGCAGCGCCCTTCCACTCGCAGTACGTACTCCGAAGAGTTGGGCTTAGGGAAACCTTGATCGTAGCTGGTGGCAGGTAGTATGCTGGTAAGTAAGTCAGTTTCTCGACCGATCGTGGTTAAGTTACGTTAGTCGACGAGAATGAACGCACTGGGAGGATGATGGGTCTCCAACACCCAATAGGCATCCTTGGTATCTGCGATCAGTTCACCGTGCCATTTGATCTGCAAATGCCTCGATATTTTCTCTAGCAATGGAGGTCGAGGAAACAACTGAACGTTCATCTTGTTTCGTGCTGCCATGGCGAATGAGACTGGCGAGTTGCGGCCGGGTGGAAAGTATTGTAGTTGTCCTCACGTTCGGGGATGAAAGACAATGCACTCCTTCAATCGACCAATAAGGCTTGCCAAATCACCAGCAAGTCGGTAGAGATTACCCTGCGTTTGCATGACATGCACTTGGTACTTCCCGCTTCAATGAGCATCATAGACTTCGGCCCATCCAAGTACCGAAATGGTTTTTGTCCGGACTTCCATTCCCATCGGGTGAGCTTATTGCCAAGGTGCCAGGATCGCCGGGGCTCGGCGCACTGCTTATCTTATCAAGCCAGCAGACCTTACCTAAACGCGCCTTGATGTTGCGTCATAATCTGCCGGCGCCAGACGGCTCCACCTGGCGCGCAAGTGCGACAGCGCTCGGTATCACGTATCGCTGTTCCCGACAGCTCGCATTCGACACCTGACTGGCCACCTGCAATATACCCATCAAGATTTACGTTGACACGCGCCATCGTTTATCGTCTCTTGAACATCGACCTACAGCTGCCACATCACGTACGATTTGAGCCTGATCCATCGACGAACTCCTCCTGATCTCGCCCTGTCGAACATCATCCTTTCGTTCGCTGCATCGTCTGACCGACCCCTCATACACCCCGCCGTACCTCAGTGTCCAAACCGGTACAGGCACCAATCGACGCCATGTCCAACCGACAGCTTTCTCGAGATATGCAGGTCGAGTTCCAGGCCAGAGTATGTCATCTTTTCCTTCGCCGATGCTCTCGCTACATGTTGAAAAGTTGTGAACATGCCGGTCCCGCTCTCGTTAACACACCTTACCGCAGTTCCAAGCGAAGCAGGCCCGGAGAGAAGCTCAGAAGGCTGCGAAGCAGGATCCCATTCTGAAGAAGCAGATCCAGGACGTAAGTGAAAGCCGGGCTGGTCTCGACGTGCGCATTCTCGACGACGGCTGACTTCTACATTCTCTGTAGTTGCTCAAAAAGGGTGAAACAGCAAAGGCATACCAAAAAGCAAAGATGCTTTTGTCCAAGCAGGCTCTGGCCCAGCAAATGGACCAAATGGCTGATATGGCCGAGCTCTCGGCTGCCCAAATCCAAGCCAACAACTCTATGAACCGCATGACGCACATGATGGGACAATCCTCCCGCACTATGTCTCTGGCGCAGAAGAACATGAACCCCGAGAAGGTACGGTTGCTTGGCCTCCAATATCCGACATCGCACGGCCGACTGACGATAATTTGTCACTGCAGACCCTCGTTACCCTCGAGCAATTCAAGCAACAAAATGAAGAGTACGCCATGTCCAACGGAATCTACCAAGATGCTATCTCGCAATCAACCAGTGCTCAGGTCTCCGAGGACGCTGTCCACGAACTCTTGGGCAAGCTAGCCGACGATGCCGGCGTGCAACTTAACGCCGAACTCAATAGCGCAACGCCTGCTAAGGAAGAGCTGGTTAGCAACGAGCCCACCGCCGAGGAAGAAGATGCTCTCCAACAAAGACTTCGAGCCTTGAGAGCTTGAGCCAGTCTGAATATGCGTATGGTAAAGCAACCTATGGTGAGAAGGCCTCACTCGTTTGGGAGATCGGAATACATTGGGGCGTTTTTCTTCTTCGCTCTGGTTGGTTTGGGACGCGAGGACATACGCGAGAGAAGCCTCAGAAATGGGCTTTTGACCACAATTGCACGTATTTGATACATCAGTAAACTTGGGCGTTCCTGGGAGGCAGAGGCGTCGGCATGCCATGCCGCACCTCTTAATCTTGATTCGATATCATTCATCCTCTACAATGCATTTACTCTGATTCACTAAGGTAGCCTAAGTCAACGCTCGGTGATGTCCTCAAACTCCTGCTTACATGTACAGGCTGGCCACTGCCGTGATGTCGCGCTTGATCATCTCCTGAGCAATTTGCATCTTCTGGTATAATTCAGGGTCTCCAATGATGCGAGCAGCATTCTTGACTTCACGGCAAGTCTCATCAAGCCGCGTTATCGTCCGCACAATGGTACCTTCAAGGACGTCTGTCAAGTCGGTAATGTTTTTGAAACTCATACCTCTCGCCCACTCGTAGACTACCTCCATCAGCCCAAATCTGGGCCGGGAGGTAAAGTCGTTGGAATCCTCAGCAGCTTGGATAACTTGGTGGAGCGTCTGGACTTCATTGACCTTCTCGCTGATAGCAATGATGGTATCCTTGCCATGCTCGAGGTTGCCCGTCAAGTTGGGCTGTGAATCCGTTTTTTCTTGGAACACGAAGGCAGAGAGCAGAGCTGCAATCTCGGCCGGTTCGTAGTCTGCGAGGACGTTGTCTAGAATTAACTCTGTCAAAACCAGTTCGTCACCTGAGTGAATCTCGCAGGCCACCTTGCCCTTGAGCTGGATCCTGGTACTCTCGTCGATGAATTGAAGCTGCTTTAGTACCTGGATGCGCTGTTCGTAATCGGGCAAGAGCTGTAAGTTCTGGTCGGACAAAGACTGGCGTAGTTGGGAGATATGCTTCTTGACGAGCCATTGGTCGTGGCACATGGCGAACTAATTCTTATTAAGGTGGATGACTTCTTTCGTGAGACGTTTGTGAGTACTTACGTGCTTCAAGAAGTGCGGGCAAGACAGAGACGGCGATGAAGATGCTATTCGTTCGGCTTCCTTCCGTTTCTTCATCGTCTCCTGGAACTGGAGGTTCTTGATCTTGGAGAGGTCCATCTCATCCCACAAGTCATCCCATGAACGACAGAGGGAGTGGAGCCTGTCCTTTGCCTTGAGATAACTCTCGCCGCTCTGGAAAATCTCTGGGACGATGCCCTTGGTCACGTATCTAGTAAGGCACTCCACTTCACCCAGTGGCACATGTAGCGTCTTGATGCGCATGTGCTTCTTCACCTGCGGCAGCGGCGTAAGATGCTTGCGGAACGCTGGGATGAATGGCAGGAGGTCTGTCGAATCTCGCGTCTCACGCATGAGTCTGATCTCGCACACATGCAGTGTAGGGCTATCCTGGGGCCCCTTGTTGCTGGGTCCGTCGGAAAGAAGAATGCCTGGTGTGCGAATGCCGTCCTTCTTGTACACGATCAGACGTGACTGAGCAAACATCTTCCGACCGATGGGGACACCGAGGAGGAAATTGTACAATTCCTGGGTCAACTGTTGGTAATCCTGGGATGCCTCGTGGCATTCGTCCATCGAGACGTCGCAAATGCTGCACGAATCCCGCTTGATCTTGGCCAAGTCTGCCTCGGATATCTTAACGGCCTTCTCGTGCTCTGGCAGCAGCTGCTGGGTGGCGTGTTCTGAAAAGCTGCGCTTAATCATCTCCTCAATCTTGAGAGCCTCCACACGGAGCAGGTTAAGAATCATGTTGTAAGTAAGTCGGAATTGGGACCTGAGCTTCGATGGCTCCCCCAAAATCATCTTTTGGAGGTCTGCGACTGGGGGAGCCTCGTCTCCGCCCGGGGGTACAATAATGACTGAGCCAACGGTATCGAGACCACGACGTCCAGCGCGACCAGCCATCTGCGTATATTCACCGGGAAGCAAATTGCGGAAAGAGTGGCCGTCATGTTTTCTGTAACCTGAGAATACAACTGTCCTAGTCGGCAGATTGAGACCCATGGCGAATGTCTCTGTCGCGAAGAGCACCTTGACAAGCGTCTGCGCGAACAGAATCTCAACGATTTCCTTGACGATTGGCAGAAGTCCACCGTGATGAACTGCAATACCACGCGACAGAAGTTCCCTCAGTCTGATAATCTGGGGAAGGACTCTGTCCTCGGGCTTCAGCCTGGCGGTGGACTTGTCGATAGTCATGTGAATAGCACTCTTTTCGGTTGCAGTGCAGAAGTCCTGGTTGCTGAGCGCATCGGCATTCTCCTCGCAACGCTTTTTTGAGAAGACAAAGATGCAGCCGGGCAGCAAGTTCGACTTTTTGAGGAACTGCACAAGATGAACCCACAGGGTTTTGTCCTGAGCAGCAGATGTGAAGCCGCCCTGGCGACCAGTCCGCCCCAAGTGACCCGGGTTATGACTGGCACGCGGAGGTCCGCCTCGTCCTCTTTGCTGAGGACCACCGCCCCGAGGGCCGCCCCGTTGTCCACCTCGTAGCGTTCCTCCTCTCTGGCCGCCTCTCTGGGTACCGCCGCCTCGTGCTGAGATATTATTATCCACAGCCCTAGGCTTGTCCTTGCCCTGGATGGCTTGGTTGGCCTCCTTCCACCCCTTCTCAATGAACTTCTTCTCCGAGTCTACGATCTTGTGAATGTTCTTGCCTGCCCAAAGATAGTGCTCCAAGGGGATTGGTCGCTTAGGAGTCGAAATGACGTAAATGTCCTTCTGCTTTGTTCTCCCAACCCAAGACGCGAACTCGTACGTATTTGGTACAGTGGCAGACAGCAAAATGAGTGTCACATGCTCCGGGAGCATGATAATGACCTCTTCCCAGACGACACCGCGCTCAAAGTCGTTGACGTAGTGAACCTCGTCAAAAATGACGAATTCGACATCTCGGATCAGATCGGCTCCCCTATAAAGCATGCTACGTAGAATCTCTGTCGTCATAATCAAGCAGCTTGCCTCCGGGTTTATCTGGACGTCACCAGTCAAGATACCGACCTCGTCAAACGTCTGACGGAAATCACGGAATTTTTGGTTGCTCAGCGCCTTTATTGGTGAGGTGTAAATAGCCTTGGTCATGTGTTTCGAAGCAAGCGCAATGGCATACTCGGCGACGACGGTCTTGCCGGCAGAAGTGTGCGCAGCAACGAAGACAGAGTCGCCGTTCTCAAGGTGGTAGATAGCCTCCTTCTGGAACGTGTCGAGCTCGAAAGGCCAGTCTCTTGCCATATCTGGTACCAATTCTCTGAAGTTGGGGATTTCTCTCTTGATGTCGACCATGTGAGCCCACTCGCGGCCGGCTTTTCTGGCACTTGACGCCGCAAGGGTGCCGTGCGGCTCCAACGCTGGAAACTCGACAGGCAGAATGGCGTCGATGTCTTCTCCTTCTTCTTCGTCAGACTCGGACTCCTTTTCATCGTTGGCCTGCGAGTCGAGCTTGGGCTCTTCGGTGTCAGGTGCCTGGTATGGTTCCTGAGCCAGTTCTTGCTCGACGGCTTCGGCCTCGTCCTCGTTGGTCTGCCTCTTGCTTACGTCGATACCTCGGGTAAGACCAGGTGCAACCTCGAGCAACCCGCCCTCACCCAGCTTGATGACTCTCTCAAGCTTGTTAGAAGGAGCGACAGCATCTTCGGCACCTGAGCGGTGAACTTGATCTTCCAGGGCCGCCGTTGCTTCAATGCCATCCAGTCCACCAGGGGCAAACGGGAAGAAGCCTGCAGCACCCCGGACAAAGTCAGCCCTGCTAGCAGGCTTGCGCAAGAACGATGTCGAGTTCTTGGCCGTAGCGTTGTTTGCAGGAACAGTGACATTCTTATAGCCAGTCACTCTGCCCTCGAGACCGTGTCGCTCAAAACGCGTGACCGTCCTGGTCTGAGGAGCGGCGATTCTGAACAGGTCGGTGTAGTCAACGGGACTATCCCAGCGTCTACAGACTTAGGGTCAGAACATTCACACGAATAATGAGATGAGGGTGGTCTTACTGCTGAAGGCGGTTCAACCATTCGGGTGAAAATTGCGTTGATGGCGTGAGGTGTTCATTTTCGAGATGAGTTTTGAGTTCAGAGGCGTTTTGCTTGACTCGTTTCCGAGGACGCTGCTTGAACAGGATGTCGTCAAGGTTTAAATCACCAATGTCATCAAGAGAGAGACCCTGAACGGCCGTGGCCAGATCAGAGGCCATCTTGAACGGTGCGTTCAGGAGGCAGACTTCAAATTTGCAGGGATCGGGCTGTTCGCGTGGTGAATGGTGATGCGCGTTAAGGAAGGTGGGTGGGTAGGAAGTAGGTACCTACCTTCAGGAATCATAGCTGCTTGGGGCTGATGGCGGGGCTGATGACGGTATGCGGGGCTCCACTGCTCACAGCGTGTTCGGTGCCCCTCAAGGTACCTTATCTGGCCATACCTTAGCCCAAGATCTGACCTGCTTGTCCCTTCTTGGTTGCCAGGTGCTTTTATGCTTATAATTTGTGCATTCGTTGTAACCGTCTACGATTTTGCTATACCTACCTGCAATGTGTGGAACTTTTTAGAACTGGAAGTACATAGCCTTGCCCCTGATAATCCATCACCCTCACCCTATTACCCCTCCCCTAGTCTCTAATTTAGTTCCTTAGTACTTTAAAGAACTTAATATACTATTAATTATATAGTTAAATTATTTTAATTATACTTATAAATATTAATTTTATTATACTTCTTAATTATATTTTAAGTTCTTTAAATAATATATATTATTCTTAAAATATTTTTAATACTATATAATTTTAATATTTTTATAAAATTATATTTAAAGAAAATAATATTTTTAAAAAAGGAATAATTAAAATTATAACTTTTTAAAAGTTATAAAAGTTAATTTAATTAAAGTATTAATATAAATATAAATATTTTATTAATTTTATTTAAAATTAATTAAAAATATTAATAATATTATTATTATATTTAGAATTAAAATTTTAAACTTTATTTTATACTTTAAGTTTCTTATTAAAATTTATAATAATTTATAATTTACTTTAAGTTTTTTTAATTTAAAATTTTATATAAAATTATTATAATAATTAATAATTACTATTAATATTTTATTTTTTATTAAGTATAAAAAAACCCTATTTCTTTCTAGATAAAAAGCTTACTATATTATATTTACCTAGGTATAGTAAATATAAGTAACTAACGTGCTCTTGCTTAATTTGTTCAGACTAGATTTCCTAACTATCAACAAATTAGCGACAGTTCGGCAATTTCACCAACTTGTCCAGGGGTCTTGCATAAACAAACATCATGCCTGGTATAAACGATCTAACACATACCATTTCAACGGACTTGAACTTGGGTAGTGATCCGAACAGAGGAAGCAGCAACAAGGCGAACATTGAAATTACGAGTAAAAAGCATGACTTTGGGGGCGGCGTTGAAACCAACGACTTCCGAATAGACAGTGAAGGCCGTTTTTAAACACCCCACCCATAAAAGAGAGAGAGAGAGATAGAGCGCTAGCTGGAGGAGAGGGGGTGGGCGAGGGGAGGGGCGTTGGTATGCTGCGTCCTTCACACTTCCAAGGTTATCTTCCTCTCACGATCGTGCTAAACAAAAACTCGCCCAAATCCAGAGTAGTACTGACGAAACCAATCCTTCTCTTTGCCAGTGCTATGCTGAGCCATGTTACCAGCCGTGCCATTTCGGTAGAAAGGGTTGCAGACATTTATAAACAAATTCTGGGTATTCGTCATTCCGGACCTCGTTTTGCCAGCACATCACGACTCTTCCAACCATATCGAGTGAATCATCGAATCGTTCACGTCTAGTTGTTCTCAGGGTATGAGATGTATATATGACAACTGAGCAACATACAAGTACAAGCTTCCCCGGAGTCTATCAGACTCAAGAGCTCATTATGAATCCGCTTTCACCTTGGGCGCCTTCAAGTGATGCGGCACATCCAGATCCGCCCGCCTCTCCCGTATTGCGTGAATCCTTTACAGTTTCAGCATCTTGGCGACGTAGTCCTCAATAATCTGCTCGGTGGGGAAGCTCATCTCCTCGAGTCCCTGGGCGTAGGGGGTAGGGACTTCGGCACCAGTAACTCTCTGGGCAGGAGCGTGGAGGTAGTCGAAGGCGTACTCCATAGTCAAGGCCAGGATTTCGGAGCCGACACCGAAGGAGGGGAAGCCAGACTCAACGGAGAGGAGGCGGTGAGTCTTCTTGACGGACTTGATAATGGAATCCACGTCCAGGGGCTTGATAGAGCGCAGGTTGATAACCTCGACCTCGACGCCGTACTTCGTCTTCAGGCTCTCAGCGGCGATCAGGGTCTGGCCAACACAGCGGGAAAGGGTAACGATGGTCAGGTCATTGCCGGAGCGCTCAATTTTGGCCTTGCCGAAGGGGATGACAAAGTCGTCCTTTTGAGCAGCCTCAGACATGGGAAAAGTTTGGCCGTACATGAGCTCGTTCTCGAGAACCACGACGGGGTTGGGGTCGCGGATGGCAGCCTTCAGAAGTCCCTTGGCGTCCTCGGCGCTCCAGGGAGAAACGACCTTGAGGCCTGGAATAGAGCCGTACCATGCCGAGTAGTCCTGGGAGTGCTGGGCAGCGACACCGGCCGCGAAACCGTTGGGGCCGCGGAAGGTGATGTTGCAGGGCTGGATCCCGCCGGACATGTAAAGTGTCTTGGCGGCGGAGTTGACGATTTGGTCAATAGCTTGCATCGCGAAGTTGAAGGTCATGAACTCGCACTAGCATGGCACGACACATTAGAAATCAGAATGCGGATCTCTGGAGATGCCGTCCGCCTACGTAGCACTTGTCCGGCGCAATCCAAGCTTGAGGACCGACGCATCCAAGCGACTGACGGCTTCATGGACGGACGGGGGTTCACTACTTACGACGGGGTGCAATCCACTCAGCGCAGCGCCGACAGCGAGACCGCAGAAACCACTTTCAGTGATGGGTGTGTCGATGACACGCTTGTCTCCGAAGCGGTCAAGAAGACCCTTTGTGACCTTGTACGCGCCGTTGTACTGGGCAACTTCCTCTCCGATGACGAAGACCTTCTCGTTGGACTCGAGCTCCTCGGCGAGGGCCTCGTTCAGGGCCTCACGGACAGTGTAGTCCTTGGTACCCTTGGCATCGGCAAACGTCCTCGACTGGAAGGCGAAGGCGGGTCGGCTGACGAACTTAGAGACAGGGGCAAACTGGCAGACAGACGAGCGTAGGGCGGCAGCTCTTCTGGATGAAGCCGCCAGGCGGGCTGCGGGACGGAGAAATCGGGACATGGCGAATTGAGTTTTCGGGGTGTGTTGGACGCGAATAAGTCGCAACGCAGGGAGATGATTGATCCCACGGTTCAAAATAAACTGAAGGAAAGGGGCAGGTTGGATGAATGGCGACCTCGAATGGGAGGAGGTTCACGATGGCCAACAACGTGGGTGGAAGTTGAGCGTCGGAGGGAGGAGGGGATGATGAAGGTGACCAGAGCTTGTCGAGGGATTTCGCAGCAGCTTCTTTTTTTCTTCCTTTTTTTTTGCGCGGGCTTAGCTCTATGGACGTTGAGTCCGTTGAACTGCGGCGAGCTGCCAAACAACAGCGTTGGGGAGGCCCTGGGCATTGGGCTAGTACATATCGGGACTAAGGTAGATACGTATCTGCTCATTACACCTACCCAGACATTTCAAATGTTAGCTTGACTAGAGTCCCACTGTTACTAGGGTCATCTGAGATTGTGCTGTACAGTAACAGTGAAACCCTTGACACGCTACCTACCTTACCGTTTGAGATGCCTGTGTACCCGTAGATGTAGATAATCGCCCATCCCCGGTCTGAGCCAATCAACAACAACAATCCGACGAGCTCCATTCTAGCGCACTTATTGGCGTACGCTGCCACCCGTTCCCATCCGAACTAACGATGGTCGTGACCAACCAAACGTCTTACTGCGCTGGAATGCCTATCCGGGGATGCGGTCTTCTGTCGGAGTTAGACAGGCCCGTACCTTGGCTTTTGTCGGACAAAAGGTACTCAGTTCTTCGTGGCTGCAAGGTGGGCGTCCAAGCGCCCAATGAAATTGACAAGCACGCTTCACTTTCTTGGTAAACCGGCTTTCTTGGACTTCTGCGACAACATACATACTGGGTGCAATTGAGGCTGCTAGGCAACTTCCTAGAGTCGACCTGCACCTGAAAGACACCCAACCCAATAGCGCTTTGTGTTATCAATGATATTTCGTATCTTAATTACAACTATACTAATGAGCTTAATTTGTAGTACTCGTATGAAAGTTGCCTGGCCCTGACCTCTATGCATCCCCGTACTTTTCATTTCTCCTGTACCAGACGCCCATGTTATCCAACCCGCAAAGCTCGCATGTCGCTATCGCGTGAGAACTCGTCTTCGTACAGGGCTCTCCTCTTAGTTGGCGGGCTTCTTGCCGACCATAAGGTACATCGGCGTGAATAGGTGATCCTTTCCACCAGCAACCAAGCAGTCACCAGCAAGTGCCAGGCTATTCGCCGTCTTCATAGTGCCGGCAGGAGCCAGTTTGATAGTCTCGAGGGCGCCAATCAAGTTATGCATGATAGAACGTCCCCACTTGGTCATGCGCACGATGGTGAAGATATCGAAGACGGACTGAATGTATCGAACGTCACCAGAAAGGGGCCAATACCACGGCATGGGGTCGGGTCTGTCAGCAAGATCCTCGTGGTGGAGCAGCTCGAAGCCTGCGGCCTTGATGGCAGCCAGGCCCTCCGAAACTTTGCACATGTTGGAAATGCCATCACCCTGCTCGATACCGAGACGGATCTCGCGGTGCTCGAGGTTGTTGTTATCGTATTTGTCCGTCATCAACCACTCATAGACGCCAAAGACACCGCCGGGCTTGAGGACGCGGAAAATTTCACTGTAGATACCCTCCAAGCTGGGTGCGTGGCAAGTAGCCTCGATAGCGTAGACGGCATCGAAAGAATTGTCAGGGAAGGACATTTGCTACGAAACAATGTTAGTCGTCACGCCCGGGTCTCTCGAATGCGAAGCGAATGCGACAAACCATGAAATCTCCCTTGACAAACTTGAGCTGGTTTGTTAAACACTCCTTTTGAGCGTAGTGGGTGGCGCGGTCGATCTGGTAGTCGTTGTTGTTCAAACCGGTGACGTGGCAGCCAGTGAACTTAGCGATTTCGCGCGCAGGTCCGCCGACGCCGCATCCAACGTCAAGAACCTTCATGCCCTCTTTGATACCAATCTGGTGGGCAAGGTAGTGCTCATGACGAGCAATGGCCTGGTAGAAGGGCTCACCGTGGGAGAAACGGCAGAAGTGGAAAGACTGGCCCCAGCCGTACTCGTACAGGTCGGTCGCGAGGTTATAGTAGCTGCGAGGATGCCAGTGTAAGCCGAGATCACGAATGCAGAAGGCACTTCGGTGCCGTAACGGCATGGGCTTACTGTCTGGTGAGAGTGGCATATTCGGCGGTTCTGGACTGCAAGGCAGAGACGGGTCAGTTTACGTCGAAACCACACCAAAAATACTGTCGGAAATGGCATACAGCGCGCTCCTCGGGAGTCTCGTCCTTGGCGGCCTTGTTGTCCCAGTGCTTGAAGTACTCATCGACAGCAGCCTGCTTGGCGTCGCGGCCTTTGCTGAACATGGCAGCAAGACCACCGGCGGCCTTTGCGCTGTTACCGTGCAAGGCCTTATTGAAGTCGGCATCCCGTTGGTGGTCCTCGCGCTCGAGGTTGCTGGCCGTTGAAGAAACCATTGCGAACGTGGAGAAACGCGCGATGCGGACAGAAGCAGGGGAAAGGTATTGGAAGACCACGAGGTTTGATTCAGAGACAGGAGAAGAGGAGCAAAAGAAAAGGAAGAAGAGGAACTGCAAGAGAGCAAGCAAGACGGGAATTTGCTGCTTGGCGATAGGGTGAGCAGGGGTTTTGATGGTTGGCAAGGTAAGTCGGCCAACAACAGGAGATTGAAGTACCGCCTCGACGAGGCAGGTACCTGCTGGAAGAGATCCACCGCTGCCAGGTGTTGGATCAGACGGGACGGTTCTTTCGGTGCTAGGACCGGTACCTAGTCATTCCAGGACTTATGGCAATTGGCTAATCAGACGCGGGGCCTGGCCTAGCGCATTGCTGTCTTCAGCAGGCGGTGAATAGGCAGGGGGAGGGGGCGGGAGCTGGCCAACAACAATCCGAATACGAATTCGAAGTAACGCACATTCTTGGACAAACATGTGGATGACATAGAGGCGCTAGTTCGGCCTGGAATTGTCAGATAACGCGTGTAAGTAACTTCAAGGTTCCGCGCGCGCAAGCTTTGCGCGCGAGCGGGTCTAAAATAGGGACCGGCTACGCGGTGGCTGGGCCAAACTCGGGCCGTCTCGGCGCCGCGCTCCGCGGACCCGCCGAAGCCTTCGCTTCACAGCCCTGTATTTAACACACCTCCTTAGCCTACTGCTGTGTTATATTAGCACGCTATAAATTTCTTAGGCTATACCTTTAATTCTATTATAAAAATAAAAATAAACTTTCTATAATTTTCATAGTCTTTATTAAGTTTTTATTTTTATACTACAAGAAAATATTATAATTATAAGTATTTTATATAATTCTTTTTATATATTTAGAATTTATAAAAAAAAAGTTATTTTAGAAAATTAAAAGAAATATAAAAGTATTTATATACTACTTACTTAATATATATTTAACTTATTTATTAATATATAAACTATTATAAACTATACTTAAATAATATTAGCCTAGACTTTACCTATACTTACTTACTTAATTCCTACTTAATACTTCCCTAGTAAGTCCCTATTAGGCCCCTTATATATAGACTTTTTATTTATTATAGGAAACTTTCCTTTTTACTCCTTAATTCTAAATAAATAGTATTTTATATATTTTTTAAACTAAGTAAGTCTAGGCCTAGTTCTTTATATATTTAGAATTTAATTTTTTTTTATTAAATAAATTATTTTAAAGTTAAAGAAAACTTTAAAATAAGATATAAATTATTATATAATATAAAATAAATATAATAATAATATAATAAAGAGAATTAATACTTTTTATAAAATTTCTATAGAAAGTACTTTTATAAATAAATTACTTTACTAATAATTAAGTAACCTCTTTAATTCTCTCTACTAGAGAATTATAAGCTAATAAATAAGTTAATTAAAAGAAATATTATTATTCTAAAGAGCCCCTAAGTACTTCTCTAAATACTTACTTTTATAGCTTCTTTTATAATAAAAGAATATTATGATTTAATATTAATTATAACCCCAATTATATAAGTAGTTAAATATATTACTTATTCCCTAGTAATTACTTATTTATAAAAGGCTTTATTCTTTTTATTTACGTTCTTAAGTAAATAGAAAGAATACTAAATTTAAATATAATAAATAAAATTAAATTTAAAATTAATAAATACTATTTAATAATAATTTAAAGTATTAATATATAACTAATACTTATTTAAATATTAATTCTTAATAAATAATAGAAATTCTTTTTATTATTGAAACTTTAAATAATACTTATAATTTAAATATATTTATAATATACTTAAATTAAATATACTTAAACTTAAATAATTAATTCTAAGTAGTAGTTTAATTATAAAGCTTTTAATAAAAGAAAAATAAAAGACTTATTATCTCTTTTTTCTATTTTAAGAAATTTTTAATAGAGACTAATAAATATAATTAATTAAATATAATTTAAACCTCCCTCCTAGAAATTACATTAGTATTTTATTTAAAGAAACTTTTAATTTCTTTAAATTAATTTATAGAATATTATAAGTAACTTATAAAGATTTAAAATAAAATATTAAAACTTAAATATATCAAAAGACTAATTTATTATTAATTATTATATTACTAAGGAATTATTACTTATAATATAAATAAAAATATTATAATAGTATTATAAATTATACCTAAATAATATTAGCCTAGGCTTTACTTATACTTACTTACTTAATTTCTACTTAATACTTTCTTAATAAGCTTCTATTAAGCCCCCTTATATATAAATTTTTTATTTATTATAGAAAACTTCCTTTTTCCCTCCTTAGTATAAATAGCTAGGCCTAGGCTTATTTAGCCTGAAGAGTATATAAAATACTATTTATTTAAAACTAAGGAGAGAAAAGGGAAGTTTCCTATAATAAATAAAAAGTCTATATATAAGGGGCCTAGTAGGAGCCTACTAGGAGAGTACTAGGTAGGGACTAGGTAAGTAGGTATAGGTAAAGCCTGGGCTAATATAATTTAAGTATAGCTTATAATATTACTCCCCCCCTTTTTATATTCTTAGGGGGGGGGGGATAATAATAAAGTTATTATAATTTAATATAATATTTTTATACTTCTCCTTAAATTACTTTAGAATTATTCTTTTTATATTAAATTAATATAATTAATTTATTTTATAAGAGTTTCTTTTTATTAATTTATTTTTATTTAATAGAACTTTATTATTATAATATTCTTAGTTTTTATTTAGTTTTATTATTATTATTTATAATAAGGAGTAATTATATATTTATTATAATTTACTTAAATAAGGGGTTATTAATAGCCCTTTAAAAAAGGTTTATATAAAGCTTTAAGTATATAAATCCTAGAGTATTTAATTCTATTATAAGGGGGAATACTATTTATATTATTTTATATTTATAATATAATTAAAAGAGTTTCTTATTTAATTATAGGGACTTATACTTAGTAATATTTAATTATACTTTATTATTTACTTAGTATTTCTTTATTAATAATAACTTTTTATTAACTTAGTCTTTAGTTCTTTATTATATAAATATTATTTCTATATAAATAAATTCTATAATTAACTTAATTTAATTGACTAATTATTAGGTTATTATTTTCCTATTAGAGAATACCTTAATAATTTCTTTATTATAAGAGTTAAATTAATATAATATTAATATTTTATAAAGAAAAGTATTATTCTAATAAGATTATATTATGAATTATAAAGTATTAATTAAATAATAAATAATAAATCCCCTTAATTATTATAGAATTAGTATATAAAAGCCTATAAAATAGCCTAAATTTCCTAACTATATTATTTTATATTATAATTAATTTATAAATAATAATTAATACTTAATAAATAAGTAATACTTATTAAGTTATAAAATTCTTTTTAAAAATAACTTATTTAATTTAATTCCCTATTATTAATAATAAATTATAGTATTCTTTAGAAGTAATAATAATAAATTAGGAATTACTAAGTAGAGGTTTTAGTCTTTATAATATTTTTTTCCTTTAATATTAAAGCCTTACTTAAATAATTTATAATAACTTATAAATAATAGCTTTTTCTCTTTTATATTAATAAGGAATTAATAATAAGATTTATAGAGAAGTTTAAGTATAAATAATTAAGTACTAGGAGGGGCTTTAGAAAGCCCCTCTTTATTTATTATTATATATAAATTCCTTTATATATATCACAAGTTTTCCGCTAATATTGTCGGAAGGAATAGTAGGATCCATAGAATCCCAGGGGATATAAGGAGGCTACTATCCCTAGTTTTAATTCATCAATTCAAGCAAGTTATCATCTATCATATCATATATATTATTATTCATCTTAGTAGTCTTTCTATTGTTCTTCTCATAGTCTCTATTATTCTGCTACTAATTCGCTCTAGCAGAAAGACTATGATATCTAGTAGTATAACTATTTATTTTCTTTTTAGTTTTCTAATTAATAAGTTCTCTTATTTAATCTAGACTTAAGAGAGATCACCCCTAATATCCAAGAAGTCCAGTAGTATAATGGAGAACTTATCCTTAGTATTTAAATTAGTAATATAGAATATGGTGTATAGTCTTATTCTATACTAGTGAAAATACCTAGATTCTAAGGATTTTTAGTGGATAATAAGTAAATTTAAGACTAATATTACTATGATTGCTTATACTAGTATTAATACTAAAATTAATAAGTTTAATATTAACTATAATAATATGGTATAGCTTGTGGTATAAGTAGGAGAATATAATAGATTCCCTATAGAGTCTTACCTCTATAGTGAGATTCTTAATACTATGGCTAAGGAATTTATTTATTTTAGAGAATACCCTGAGATATAAACTTCTCTAAGTATACTTAGTAATAAGGAGAGAATTTATACTACTTAGGGTAAATCCATAGAATTATAGTTAAATACCCTACTAAACTAGTAAAGTTCCTTAACTTTAAGTTAATCTCCTAGAGTACTAGTAAGACTAATTATTATTACTCCTATTAATTAAATTTATAGGGGACCTATAAGACCCCTAATAGAGATAAGTTAGGCTTTAGAAATAATAAATAAAAAATTTATATTAGCCCTATTATAAGTTCTAAATAATTGTAGTAATTTTAATTATTTATATTTACTTATAGTGAATATAAATGGATTAGGGTAATAGATAGTACTACTAGTTAGGGCTCCCACCTTTTTACCCCTAGGAGGCCCCTATAGAAGATTCCAGAACTAGCCCCTAGTTATTCTATTAATGGGAATTTCTACTACTAGTTCACTGGACTTTATGAGAGTAGTAGAGTAATTTCTAGAGTAATTACTTAAGACTTATTTATCCTAATTAATTAGTATTATTACTCTAGAACTAGGCCCTCTATATATATAATATTTACTTTATAATAGTAAAGCTTAATAATAATATAGAGTTTTCTAGCCTAATTTAAATAGTAAGTATAGTAAGGAGATTATTTTCTATAATTAAAATATACTCTATTATAGGGAAGTTAATTTTTAGCTCTTTAGTTTTAATACTAAAGTTATTATTTCTAATATTATTAAAGATATTATTTTCTATTAACTAAGTCTCCTAAGGGGTTAGGCTCTAAGTTAGTGGGAATATTACCTTGGACCTAAGGAATAATACTAATATATAGAAGGAGGTTTTATTACCTTGTAAATAGTAATTTAATAATATTTTGGGCTAACTTAGGCTAAAGTACTTAAGTAATTTAAAGTTAATAAGTTTATTATAAATAATATTACTAGTACTATTAATATCCATGAATTCACTTAGAATTATTTTAAGTATAAATAAGTATGGATAGGAACTTGAATACCTATATAGTAGCTTCTTATAATCTTCTATAATATAGTAGACCTAGCCCTTTAATAATTCCTCTATAAGCTAAAACCTAAGAATACTATTAAGGAATTCCTTAGAATAATAGAGGAAAAATATATTATAATAAGATAATAGTTCCAAGCCCTATTATTAGGGGTATATTTCTCTAAACCTATTAAAGAAGTTATATAGGGTAATAACTCTAATAATTAGTATGATTATAGTGACTTTTAGTAGAGTTATAGTTAGAATTAGTAGTTACCTTAGTAATATTAATATTCTTATTAGTAAAATAATTGGGATAAATAAGGTAATAAATGTATTAATTAGAAGGATTAGAAATTATTTAATAACCTATGAACTTATGCGGATAGGAAGAGAGTTATTAAGTATAACTAACTAGGGTAAACAAGTAATAATACTAAATTTATTTAGGAGGAAAATAATAATGAAAATAAGATAAATTACTTTATTAATAATGGATATATTCTTGAAAATATTATTAAAGTCCTATTAGAGCTAATTAAGTTAATAGAGATAGTATAAGTAGAATAGATTAATAAGTAAGTACTAGGCCTAGTGGATATTAACTAAATTATTAATAATAATAATAATAACTTTATTAGTTTTATTAGTAAGGTATTTATTTTTATATTAAAGTTTAATAAAAACTAAGTTATTAATGTAATTCTAAAGCCTTATAAGTAAATAAAGGTACTTAAGAGATTTTATTTATATATTTAAGTTAAGGTGGATAAGAAAAGCCCTATAAAGGAGGTTTATATTAATACTAGAGTAAGTATAGTTCTTATTAAGAAGTCTTAAATTATGAGATTTATAACTAATTTAATATTTTATACTATAGAACTAAGGAAAATAGTAATTATTAAGTTAATATTTTAGGTTATTAAGGAGGTTATATTTAACTTCTATATTCCTAGTAAAATTAATAATATTTAGGTTAATATATATATAATTATTATTGCAGGAGTAGTTAATAACCTAGGTACTAAGTTTTTATTAGGAATATTATTCTGTGAAGATTATAGGATTTTAGTGGACTTTATAAAATTTACTATGAAATTTTACTTTGTGTTTAATATAGAAGCTCCTATAATATATTACTGAAAACTAGATATTACTAGGAGAATAAATAGTGCTTATAAAGTGAAGATTTCCCTAAAGTCCGAGGTATTTATTACTACTATATTTAAGCCCCTATTATAAATTAAGGGACTTAAGAAGGATACCTGGTACTTCTATACTGAGTATATGTTTCTTATTAACTTAACTATTAATATTAATACCCTAAAAGTTACCCTAGTTTATAATATATTAACTAATATATTATAGATAATAGTAGGGTAATAGATTAGTAGAATAATTATAGAGGTAGCCAGAGATATAGTAATAATTATTAATAAGGACTATAATTTTGTGGAATTTAATGATAATTATACTTATAATATTATAGTGTAGGAGGATATTGACGTTAATTTAGTAGAGAAGTTAACCCTAACCCCTAGTAAGTATAAGGTACTAAAGTTAGAAATCCTAGACTATAGTTTAGAGAAACCTAGTAGTATACTATTAATTTTTAATACTTATAGTATTAAAATCTATAATTTAGATCCAGTCTTCATAGAATTATTAAAGTCCTTATTTAAGAAATATAATATTTATTATAATAAGGGAATTATTCCTATACCTAATAATAAATATATAAAAATTAAGCTTATTAATAAATAGTAAAATTAGAAAATACTAATAAGGGCATACCCCTTAAATTATAAGGATCTTAAGGAAGTTAATAAGATTTATAGTAAAATATACTTAGAAGGGAAAATGGATTAGGTAGATAGATTCCTAGTATCTCTGCCTTATTCTATTTTTATTATATGGAGGGAAGTTAGGAATATTAAGAAACCCTGAGTTATTGTGGATCTTTGCCCTCTTAATTAATAGGTTATTCTAAATACTTACTCCCTTCTAAACTAGAATAATATTATAAATATAATCTGAGGTACTAAAAGAATTATAACTCTTAATATTATAGGGTTTTTCTACTAACTATTAATTTATTTTAAGTATTATAACTAGATAGTAGTAATTAGTCCCTATAGTATTAAGATTTCTAATATTATTCTTATGGGATTTAAGAACTCTCCTACTTTTAGTTAATACTTTATAGATAAATTCTTCTATAAGTACTAATACTTTATATAAGCTTATATTAATAATATTATAATTTTTAGTAGTAGTAAAGAGGAATATCTCTAGTATTTTGGGATTATTCTTAAAATCCTGAATAATAATTAAGTCCATATCTTATTAAAAAAGTTATTTACTAGGTTTAAATTAGTAAAACTCTTTGGCTATATAGTTAATGGGGATAGGATAAAGTGAATAGAAGATTAAATTATAGCCTTTTAGTAGTTTAAGTTCCCTGAGAATCTCTATAACCTTGAGAGATATATTGGGATAGTAGGATAACTTTATAAAGATATTCTATGGTTTAATATTATTATTATACTCTTATAATAGAGGAAGATTAATTTTTTAGTAAAACTTTATAATAAGAACTTTCTTCCTATTGGCCTGAATTATAATATATATATAAAATAGTTTTAGAAGGTGAGTTTTAAGCTAATTAATAAGGAGATTAAGGCCTTTAATACTCTTTAAGTGAACTTTTATAGTTAAGTTATGAGGGACTATTATAATTTAATAAAGTATTTCTTTTTTAAAGTTAATACTTATAAAGGAGGATTTAGTTTTATAGTATTTTAATTGGATATTCTATAGGATGGTAGAGGGATCCTAGGTAAGAATATTACTTAAAATTATATTTAGCCTATATTATTTCTTACTAGGGTAATAATACTAGTAAAGAAATAGTACTGGGCCATAGAAGCTAAGGTTGTAGGAGTTATTTAGGCTATTAGAAAACTTAGAAAGCTTATGTAATTTAATTATAACCTAGTTTAGATTCTTATGGATTATGCGGCTATATATAATATTATTACCTACTTTTTATTAAGAACCCTTAACTTAAATAAGGCTAACCTTTAACTAGTAAATATAGCTAATTACCTTTTATAATTTAACTTTTAAGTCCACTATATTCTAGGGAAGCTTAATATAGTTCCTAATATATTATTTAGATTATTTATTCTTATAGCTTTAGGAAGGGTGGATTATTTTAAGGAAGGGGATATACTTACTAAGGTAGTAAATATTAATAGTTTTGATAATGAAACCTACTATATTAGTGAGTTATAGAGCCTAGCCATTATTTAAGTATTAATTACTCCTAGCCTTATTAAGAAAATTGTGAGAAACTATATTAAGGACCCAAAATATAATAAAATTCTTACTTATTTTAATAGAATTAAGGAAACTAGAGAAGAGTAGTGAATACTAGAAGTAACTACCTAGGAAAAAGAGTAAGCTAAGTAAGCTTAGTGAGTACTAGTAAAATAAAGAGTAATACTATGAATTACTATAGAGGAAGGGTTACTTTTTCACTACTTAATAAATAGAATAATATATCTTATTACTAATAATCTCTTATTATATATCTAGAGATACATTAGCTCCACTAGTATATAATTCACACTAAAATAGTAATTCTAATTATAAGCCTAGTATAGGATCTCCTCTATATAATATCATAAAATATAAAATTACCTTATCCTATT